>JAXCLQ010000006.1:8268856-8325605 GCA_035584115.1 Cedrela odorata | reverse complement strand
ATTTCTTGTGTGTAATTATAAATATAATATTGAGTTTAATTCATATTTGATGACCCAAAAAAAAAAAGAATTAATAGCGAGAAAGAGAAAATAATTAATTAAGATTTGTTTTTGTTTCACAAAATTAAATTAAAATAGATTTTAAAAAAAAAAGGAATTTCTTGTGTGTAATTATAAATATAATATTGAGTTTAATTCATATTTGATGACCCAAAAAAAAAAAGAATTAATAGAGAGAAAGAGAAAATAAATTATTAAAAATATATATTTTATGTTGATAAATAGTAGAATGATAGAATGTGATCACAAAAATATTATTTATATATACAACTCGTGTTGCTTATCGTAAGTAAGCTATTAATTACATGAATGTGAATTAATTTTATTGGTAATTTTTTTAATATTTATTTATAATTATGACAAACCTTGAGGGGTCTCTCTGAAATTATCCTCTCCTTTTGTCCCTGGATTTTTTATTAACCGAAAAAATCGTTAACACCCGTGCCTAAAACACGTGAAGAATTCGAACCCCAGCCAAGATGCGGACCATGATTCAGCCAACACTCACTAACGAACACGGTGGCTGGGTAAGGGTTGGTTCACTGTTCTTCGACAGTCAAAGCGCTGACGTTTCGATTTGTCATGGGATTTTCCCCCTAGGAAAATTACAAATTCACCTAACCCCTTCCGCATGACACAGTATCAAAGTAACTGCTCACGAAACAAACACGTGGATGCTTTCTGTTCACTTCTTTACAGTTAATATTATCACATGTGGCGAAGATATGTGGTATGTGACGTCCTGGCGGTTGCGTGGTGGAACTGTGTGGCATAGTGACTGGTTTCTGATTGGATAAGAACGATAAAGAGATGACGTCAGCGTCTGTGGCATTGAAGGCGGTGATGAATTGTCGTCACTACAGATGTAACTTCGACTATCGGATTCGATTATTCCGACACATTTATTAATAATGCGGAGGAGTAAAAGTTTTAAAAACAGATAAATGAATTATTATAATATTATTTATTTAATATTTTTATTTACAATTTAATAATATTTTTTAAAAATTTTATTTTAAATATAATTAATTTTTTTAAAATAAATAAATATAATTAAAAATTATTAAAATATAAATACTATTAAATAAATTTATTAAATTACTAATAAACTGATACAATATAATTATTTAAATAATAAATTATGTCAAAATTTTTAAATTTTAATTTGATATGATTATTAAATATATCGTATTATTTATGTCAATTTAATTCCCACCTCCCTCCCACACGCTCCAAATTCTACCGGCTTTGATTGTTTTTTTTTTAATTATTAAATAATATTATATTTAGAAGAGTGATTTAGGGTCCCACAAAAAGAAGAACCGTTTGTGATTGCTCAGTCAGCCAGCGAAGCAACGGCACAAAGCACGTGGAAGCCCACCTAAGAAGACCCTGACCCACTCAGACTCAGATAGACGTTATACAGTCAATTATATTTATTTACCAACCTCTATTGATTATTGAGATAGTTAATTACTGATTATTACACAATTAGTGAATAAACAAACTTAATTAGTGGGTAATGACTAATGCATGTGCAGAAATTAATAAGAAGTCAATTAACAACCAAAAGCGAGGGAATCCAATCTAAACTTGTCTGTTTGGATTCTTGGCCAAAATAAAGAAAAGGCACCAACTTATTAAAAGTGCTTAAGTAATAATTTATTTTAGTAAATCCAAACAAAGCATAGCATTGGTCCTCTTGTGTTGTCGGTTGGCTTTCACTTTCATGAGCAACGGTAACCTCGTAGCCAAATTTATCAAAGTTGAGAATGCACAACTTGATGCCATGATCATATCTTTATGGCCTAGCAAGTAGACAACTAACTTATTTGAAAAATGTTCCCTCTTAATTTCTCTAATTTTGAACCACAAATTATTATTTTTTAAAAATAATTGTTTAAAATATACACACACACACACGTAGGATTAGTTACAGTATGTATGTTGTATTCAATTTTTTTATTTTAAATTTTTATATAAAATATTTTAAGTTACAAATAACAAAAAAAAAAAAAAATTGCAACAATCAAATTCAAAGTAATCCCATTAATCAAGGCATGTTTCTATCATATCACCGCCACCAACTAATAATGCACCACACCCCCACACAAAAGAAAAAAAAAATTATTGATGTTATGTGCACCTAATTAAACTAAAGAATAAAAATTCAAGGAATTATACTTTTGTCAATAATTGGTATTGATTTTTGATTTTTTTTAATAAGCAAAATATGATTATAATATGGAGTTAGATTAGAATATAAGTTTGTTTGAGAGAATATTTGCGTTGCATGAATGAAGAAGACATGCTAATTTATAATATGATTGGAGAAAATATTTTTTTACAAAAAAATTAATTAATTATTCTTTATTTCACTATTATCCCATTAATTTTTTTTAACCACTTTCATTTGTTTTGTTGGCAACAATTCAATAATTTGCTTTTTGCCCATCATGGGATTGTGGAATATTTACAAACGCATCCACACACACATTTTAATAAATTGATATTTTTAATATTATTTTTTAATTCAATAAATCTAATTGAACAGATTGGATTGGATGTTTCACAGCCGTATTTGAGGACCCAGCACAAAAATACAAGTAAAAGTAGCCGAACCGACCACAGACCCGTCTCATACTCTCAAGTTACCCAACCAATCGAGACACACCACGTCACTATGGACGACTCTACACGATTGCATTGATTGGATCGCTGATGATATCAATTTCGCCGACTTTTCCAGCCGCATTCTCAATTTCCACGTTGTGTAGGAGATAACAAACATGTGTGACTATGATCGGCCACGTGTCCAGACAAATCGCATCAGTAAAATTTTATCTTTAATTTCACTTGATCTGAAAGCAAAGTACGCGTGCGTGATATTTTCTTAAAAATAAGAATAGAATTTATATTTGAATTCTTCAAATGTATAAGAATGCAATATTAGTATTAATTAATAATAATAATAATTCTAATAATATATTTAAAAATTACAATTTAGGAAACGATATGGTCACGTGTTATTTGCAACAATAATACAAAACATTGCCAACGCGAAGTGAAGTAAAATGGTCGGCTGCCTCATTTGTGGACTCTGTATATGAAATGTTTCTTCTTCTTGAGCTGGATTTTGTCCGAATGAATCTGGAAATGGAGATGCTTAAGAGTTATTGTCACTTGATTGTTCTTGTCGTCTTTGCTGGAAAGTTGCTTGTACTCTTTAGTTGTAAAATGGGATTTTCGGATGAAAGTGGTGGTAATTATTGTAAGTGGTTTGCTTAACAATTAATTATAAGTATTTCCAATTATAATCTAATGACTATCTCCATCATAATTTAGAAAATTAACTATCAATCTACCATGTTATATGATCATTAATCAATATTTAGATCATATTTATGAGACGTTATCTAGATTCTGAGAAATTTTGGGACACAAGAGAGCCAACTAGAGAACAACCAGAGAAAGCCAAAAAGACATTTTCAAGCAAATTACAGGACCCCAACGCCCACATAACAAGGTCCTGAGGAAGCCTTTAAAATTCGTGGTAGGGCAAACAATTGAAGATGCAGATGCTAATGAATAATGTCCATGACAGAAAAAGCCAAGTTCCATATTCAAATTCCCGTCACTAAAAACTAAACATCACTTTCAATTTCTATAGGACCGCTTACAATTTTTGAAGACCAATTGTCAATTCTTGGCCTCCATTTTTTTTTTTTTGCTTTGCATTCAGCTGTTGAGAGCTTTAGTATACAAAATTAAAAGTTGTGTCAATTACAAATACACCATAGCTGTACAATTTTAGTCTAGGATATTTATGCATGACTGATTGGATTGATACCCATAATGAGTGCATATTCAAAAGATTAACTTATTATGTGATATCGTTTGTACATCTTTCCACTTTCATATGAATGTGCCATTACAAAAAAACACTATAATGAAGAATTTAGAATAGCAAGCCACGCCATTATGTTCTTATCAAAGGCAAGAGGGCATGAAGAATTAGACTTTAGAGGCAAAAGATGCTAGAAATTATAATGGAAAGAATAAGCACTTAAAAAGGGTTTAAGAAGTGGAAGCAGAGGTACTCTAAAACCACTTTTTACGCATGCGGCTGCAAAATTCTGAAGTCTGTCATGTGATGGTTATGAATGATGAGGTATGCTTAAAAATATGTAGTTGGCAGATGCAAGTCAGGAGCTAGTTATGATTACTATGGGTTTGTGATTATATCAGATACAGCAGATCTGGTAGTTAAAACAAAATATATAAAATTGCAATCTGCTCAGTTTGTCGGCGAAAATCATTACGGGTAATCTAATCTATTAAATTTAATATAATTGGGTTTTGGTTGCAGATGAAACAACCAAGTCATCCGTATGATTATTGAAAAGCATGGTTTGGATATACTCACCGGGAGACCTTGACCACACAACCACCAAATTTCTAAAGAAATCAATAAAAGTTGATTGAATCCATCAAGCTTTCCTCAACTAACAATAATTTGTCCGACCATGCTAAATTTCATGGCATGAGATGACAAAATTATACAGATCATTTAGACAGTGAATTAGAAAATAAAAATGAATGAAACATCGGAGTGACTAGTACTATTTTCACAAATTTGGTTTGCTTTGCTGTCTACAGTAAAAAGCAAAATAAAAATAAAAATACCCTTTGCTGTTCATGTCAAAGCGAGGTCTACTTTCAAATCAAACCATCAACACAAGTTCAAATTACAACCAAGTTTGTTCTTTCTTTAATTAATTTTATCTGAGAATTCAGTTTGTTCTTTTAAACATAAAAATCTCTTTATCCACAGAACTGATGTAATTTCTAAGTGATAAAATTTACCCCTTCCAAGAATTCACTAGGCTATTCACTAAACAATATCCTACATTATAATCTATATTATTAACCTACGATGTCTTGTGTAATATTATCCTGTTATCAGTATACAAACCCCTGACAAAAAAGAAGCAGCATGTACTCACACAACTATTATGATGAAGAATGACCCAGCATATAAAAAAGAAAATGCATGGGAAGAAAAACACTATCATAATTCTCAAGGATCAGTTTATAGTAGCGTAAAAGAGACTGCATTCTTCAGTTTAGCAAAGGGCAGATAGAAAACAACAAAGCACCATTTCCACAAAAAGCATTTCTGTACAGAATATACATAACACCCAAACCCGAAATCTGAAAAGCAATATATAGCTGACACAGCTACCAAATAGGCATGAAGGGTGGTTGTGCTCTCGGTAAGACAGGTGGAATGGTGGAAACCAACACAACCATGCGAACATAGAGACTTTACAGAAAAGACCGAATTGGACCTTTTAAGTAGAGAAACCAGCTTCCATTGCTTGTAAGATAGCAGCAGTATCAAATCTGAAGTTCCTGAAGCTTTTGCCAGGGCCTGTGTCTGGAGGCTGAGAATCAGATGTAGGTTTAGTTAATTGGCTCTCCACTATCATTGTGTTACTCCCTATAGAATTGTTCTTTGCTTTCCACACACAGATCCCTTGACAAAAAAGAAAACGAACACATTAGCACAACTGTAGAGGAAAATTGACAAGCCGCCTAAGTTTCTGATGGCTCTATGTGATTTGGTGTTTCACAAGAAAAGGGAAGGAAAACCTTTGAGAGGCATATCAGATTGTGGAGCAATGGGGGGCTTATGCAATGAAATCCATTTTCTCAATGATCTGCACAAATATATCATACCCAAACAATACCATAAAAAGGTTTTAAAAGATCACGTTGAATGTCATGGTACTTAGTACTCACGCCAAAAAGGGAGCCACCATGTAGAGCTTAAAACCAGCGACTCCATGGGATATCACATCATCACTAGCTGGCTGAAGTTTGTCAAGTCGATGCCATGCAATTTCCTGCATACAACAGAAGGCATGCTCATGAAGGACTTAAAGAAAGGAAAAGAAAACAAATTACAAGTTCAAAAGAGTAAAAACAGTGCTCATCATTCTACAAAGATTCTTCAAATATTACAAATTCAAATTTAAAGTCTCTTGCTAGTAAGATGATGGGTATGCCACATTTTTCTCCATTTCTGAGGTAAAGAGTGATATTAAATTAACTAAATCAAGAAAAATATAATCAGACAGGACAACTCTTATTCACCATCATAATTTCCTGCTAAAGTACTAGTTATCTTTAAATTTCCCCAAAATGATCACATTTCTAAAAGACTTGATTACTTGGTTGTTCACTAAAAGAAATCTATTCAATACTGTTTGGCAAAAGTTATTTCTAATAATCAACAAAGAAACCTCACATACTCAGTATAATTTTGTTAGGGTCTTTTTTATTTCCTGGAGATATAGAAGGAGGAACAGTATTAAGTACAACAACCATCATATTAAACAAATGTTTTTCAGATAAATAGTAATACATGCAACCATGACATTAAGGCATAAAATAGTCCAAAATTAAGTCAAATAAGAAAGGGTGGGTGGATTTAAGCACAAACATATACACTTATGTTTTTTCATAAACAAGAAGAGATGCAACAGTAGTTTTCCTTTTAAAGCAGATCATAAATATGTAAAATTCTTTGAAGAAGGAACTAAATAACAGGCTTATCTGCAAAAGGATAACAAAAACTAATCTCCTTTTTACATAAACAGTATCTGTATCTGCGTATATGGGAAAGCCTGTACCGTGGTTTTTTTTACTTTAAGGAGGTCATTTGAAAAAACTAGGGGATGAGCATCAAGCCATTAAATTATTGCTCCACATTCCAAAAAGATAGGTAAAATTTTGCGAAATATGAAGCTTAAAAAAAGGATGTTTATCTACAAAAGGAAAACATACACTAATCTCCTTTTTTGTTTGCGGGGCAAAGGCAGTATCATCCCTCACGCCAGCAATTATGTAGAGCCGCACCCTCTGCTGCCCAAATATCTTTTCAATGTACTCATCTTTGTTAAGAAGCTTTGAAACATCAAACCCCGTTTCCTCCTGGACCTGTATATGCCATAGTAAGGAGGTCAACACTTATACATAGAGGACAAATGACTTGCATCCTCTTAAGAAAATCTTCAGCTATCAGTAATGACCCAAACACCCCTACAAAGAATATTTGAACAGAAACTGGATGCATCATGTTTATGGCCCCAACGTACCCCCAAAAAAAAAAAAAAAAGGCAAGGGAGGGGGGCCCGCGGGAAGGAAAAGAAAAGAAAAAGAAACAAAACAATGGATCAGTTAATTTCTGTATCTTTGTATCAATTTCTTGCACTTGATTATGTCTCTCGTCTGGAATCAAATAGGAGAACTTTCTTTTGTGAATTGCTATGCCATGCAAGCTATATTTTGAGTTTAGAATGCCAAGAACAAACACAATCTCCATTCCTGAGAATATTAGTTCAAGAGAAAGAAAATTAACAGCCAATCATTCAATAAGGTAATCTCAAATCTCAACACTCATCCCTACGATACCTTGGTTGGTGATAGGATCACTACAGAAGATGATAATCTACAATACCACAAGTCTATGCAAAAGGCTCAGTCAGACACAAATAACAAGAGTCATTTTCCAAGTTCAATAAAGCAATCTATTTATATTCTCTAAATATATTTCATAAACAATTTCCAAAGCCTTAAAACTTTTGAATATCACATTCCGTTGCTTCAAGTCAGGAGAAATTACCGTTCAAACTCAATGAGGATGCTAAAATAAATTAATTAGCATACAAGACAGTTGAAGAGTGCCATAAAAGACAAGCTTACTTCTCGGATGGCACATGCATGATCTTCCTCATCTTTGTTCTTTTTCCCACGTGGAAAACTCCAGCTTGTCCCTTTCCATCCCTTCACTAGTAAGCACTGTCAATACAGCAAATTAAAACATAATGTAAAAATTTATAATCACATAACCAGGTGAAAACATAAAACAAGCCTAAAAAGATAAATCAGGTTGACTGAATATAAAATAAAATTTATCGTTAGGACCAAAACTCTCTTTCATTCATAAGAACCTCACCCGTTCATAGGTTTCATCCAAGATGATTGCCCCAGTTACAGGAACTCGGACCTTGTAAGAGGTGAAATCCTTAAAAATGTCATCAATGTGAGCAACATAAGGTCTTAATACATCGCAGCTGTTAAACACTGAGATATGTCAAGGAAAAGAAGGATACTAGATAATGCACAAAGGGATACTTTACAGGCAGTATCATGGAGGTAATTTTGTGAAAATACACATACTATGCTTGAACAACTTTGCTTTTATCTTCACCTTCATATGGTTCTAAACACAAAGGTGAAAGCTAGTTCTAAAAGACAACTCACAAAGGAAGTCAGCAAGTTCGGCATTAATTTGACAAATGAACGTCAATGATATCACAAGTAAAGATGAAACCAAAATAGATGCAGGAATGGATACATAAAGAAGTGAACTCCTTCAAAGTGAATGACTTCAGTGATGGATTGTTTTCCACTGAATTGTCCTCATAGAACCAATGCGCATACTCCACAAGAAACAAAATCCTCTCAAATGACTGTTGATCTTCTTGTGGTACATTTAACACAAACCGACTGCAGCACAATTGTTTGACCAAAAAGATTACAGATATATTATCAAATACAATGACAATAAAGAACATATATTACCCATAATACAACTGCATTCCAATAACAGAGCTAAAATATAATCCAAATGCTTGTAAATCAAAGACTACACGGACATATATCTTGTAAAATAAAAATGAATACTTGTAGCGGAAGGATTTTGAAAATCCCGGTGGCAGCAAAAGACAACAAACCATCACTGCAACACGCATGGCAATCCAACAAATGGATACCATGTCTAGAACTAGTATTACCTGTCCATTCTCGTGTCACTGCAACCATATTTACATTTAATTTCTCGCAAGTTTCTCAGCAACGAAACAGACCATAAACAGTTAAAACATATATATATATATATATATATAAACTAAACAACACAAACATAACTGAAAACAAAACAACATTTAAATTCATTTTCTTAAACGAAGAAGCCAATTTGATCGTGACCTTATGAGACCTCAAATTTTTCATTGCTATTCCTGTGAGTTTCTAAGCAATCAAACAGCCAATAAAGACTTCAAAAACATAAACTAAACGACTAAGAACATACGCCGGAAAAAAAAAATTCAATTCATTTTTTTAAGGAGCTAATTTTATCCATAAACAGTGAAGAGAAACAAAAGCGATAGCAAAAAGAACATAATAGTTCAAAAGCATATACTGAACAAACAACGCGCACACAAACGAAAACAGTGTAATATTTAAGTACAATTTTTAATTTGATCCCGAGTCCCGACCGCACGAGAACCTCGAAATTATCAGTTCTTTTCCCCTGAGTTTCTCGGTAGCCAAACAGTCCTTAAAGAGTTCAAAAAACTTAAAACTAAAAAACAAGAACATAGACAAAAAGGAAAATATCATTTAAACTATTTCGATCGCGACCTCGCCAGAACTAAAATTCCTCAAAATTTTCCACCAGTTTCTCGCCCACAAAACAGTGCATAAAAAGCTGAGAAAACGAGAAGAATGAAAGTGTAAAGTAGTAATTTACCTGCAGAGATCGTCGAGGAGTTCTTGAGGAGGGAGGCCACCGTTCTTTAACGGCGCGCTTGAAGATCGAGGGAGACCTGACATCGCCGACGTTAACAAATTCAAAACCTAATTTTTAATATTTTGTTTTTGAGTTCGAGGGAGTCAATAGGGACTACGAAGGCGCTCTCTTATTGGGATCTGGAGTGAGTGAGAGCAGAGTAAGGGAAGGCAGCAACGATGCTCTTAAAGCCAAAGGCCTCACTTTATTTTTGTCTTTTATATCTGACCGGATAAATTGGTCAACCGGCTTTTATTTATTTATATCTTTAAAAAAATTCAAGGATATTTGTATTTTATTTTTTTTAATTGCTTAAATAAAAAATAAATATAATCTTGAAATAAGATAATTTAATATCTAATTCTCTTATGGCATTCTAATTTATTATAATTCGATTCGGTCTATTTGAAACAATACAGTTTAGTACATATTACTAAACGTGCCCTTAAATTCTATTAATGAGGGTTAAAAAATAATTTTTTATTTTTGTTAATCATGAACCATGTAATGGTGATTAATCAAAACGATTATGATTTATATTATTGTTCTTATAAATGAAAGTAAATAAAAAGAAGTAAAACTTTAATGTAATTTATAAGCAAAATTTCAATATGTTATATTTATAATTTTGTATTTTATATATTTTTTCTTTGATATGTTTTATTTAGAATGAAATTTTTATTTTTATTATATATTATATATTTTTTTATTTTTTATTTGATATGTTTTATATTTAAATTTCATGTGTGTGTGATTTTTTTATATTTCATAAGATGTATGTGAAAATATTTTGAAATAGTATATAGAAAAATAAAATCATTTTAGTCATTTTATCGTTTTTATTAGTTAACTATCGGTTCAAAGCAATGGATTATCGTTGAAGGTATTTTTTGTTAGTTTTTTTTAAAATTTTGCATATGTGTGTGATATTTGAAAATACTAATTATTTATTTATATCTAAAAAAATTTAAGGATATTTGTAATTTTTTCCCTTTAAAAAAATTAATAAATTGATTTATGTTATTTTATTATATAATAATATAATGTAATATTATTTTTAATAAATAAAATATAATATAAAATAATTATAAAATAATATAAATTTTATCAACATATTTAAAATAATAAAATCTAATAGTGCACTCAGCTACTATTTGAGAGCGTTAAAAAAGTCTTTATATTCTACATCTTTTACAAACAAACTGTTACTCTATCCACTTAATCAATAATTAGACCATCCACTTAGAGATATTTAGATTAAAACATAATTTCAATTATTCATTTTAAAATGTCTTAAAATTTCTTGTCCCATTTTTAATTTATCGATCTATTATGTTGAATGTAACTTATTTTTATTTTATGTACATTAGACTAATTCTTCTCATTTTGTTGCGAGAATTAAAATTTCTTACACTATTATATATTATAATTTTTTGGTAGACTTAAATTTTAAATTAAAATAATTAAAAATTGAGTTTAGTATTTTATTTCAACATACATTTCATAAATTTAATTCAACTATATATTAGACACTATTTAATTTTTTTAAAAAATAAAAAGAATAATAATATTTGAGTCTTTAAAATTTTATATATATTTAAAATAAAGGCATAAATCATCTATTTATATCAAATAGGTCCTTATACTTATTAAAAAAAACTAAAATATTTTTAGGTGTTAAGTTATACATTCTCCATCAAATGTTTGATCATTTCAATAAGAATTCTAAATTAAAGACTCATTCAATAATAATAAAAATAATAAATATTAGAAAATTATGGACCGGTGGTTTTATTTTATTTTATCTTTCCTCATTTAAATACAACACCCAATCTTTGACGTTATACTACTCTTTCTGTCTGCAACTATAAACACTAACTAGTTACTACTATGTGACTTCCAAACTTTTTGATCAATTCAAAACAAACAACATTCACTGAACTGTTGGTTCAACAATTCCTAAACAATGCGAAAGATACCGCAAGTTCATTCTTCAGCAGCATGTAAACCATCGGGCTGCGAAGCTATCGATACATGGAGAGCCGACGAAGATGTCAAAACCAGTAACATTTACTCTAGAAGATCCAAGCGGTCGGGATTTGTATGGACGATTGTGTTTGTGGCCGCCATCTTCGCATCTTGGGGTGTTTACTATTATCAGTTTGAGCATATGCCTTCGCCGCTTAGCGCTGAGCAGGCCGGCAAAGGAGGATTCTCGGAGCTTGAGGCCATTAAGCACGTCCAAGAGTTGACTGAATGGGCCCCGCATCCTGTTGGTTCTGACGCTCTTGATCTTGCTCAGAAGGTTGTATTCATTGGATTTAGTATCTCGTAATGCATTGACTTTAAAATAAGCTTAAATTATTTTGTAGGGGTTCGATAAATATATAAAATCGTTTTTCTGGATGAAAAGTACTTGATACTTGTTAGTCGCTTTACGCAGAAGCACTTGATAAGTACGTTCAAGTGTTTTAAGTGTTATCGAATAGCGAAGGCATTTTCAAATGATTGCAAGGAAAGTTTCTTCCAGTGTTTTTATAAAAAGTGCTTTCAAGTGCGTATATGAAAAGGGTTTTTTCAAGTGCTTTTACCGGAAGCACCTTCTCTTAAAAAGAAAAAAGTTTTGTATTTTTGTCTTTAGTTTTCTCAAAAGCACTTTCAAATTCATCCATACTCGATCTGTTCTAGATAAGGTTATCTTTATTATTGTTTACTTGTTGCACGCTATAAAAACAAAAAGAAGTTTCGTAAATAGTTTGAAGCAGAAGTAGCTCCAGCCCAGATGCTTCTTTCTTTCTCATTGAGAACATACTTTATATCAATTTGACTATGGATGATTTTTAATCTGCAATCATTTCATAGCTGTCATGGTTAACATGCTTTTCACCACAGTATGTTTTGGTGGCAGCAGAAAAAATTAAGGAAGAGAGTAGTAATTGGGAGGTTGACGTTGAAGTGGAACTTTTCCATGCAAAATCTGGTGCAAATCTTCTGGACAGTGGCGTTTTCAAGGCGACAACTCATATTTATTCTGATCTAAATCACATCGTAGTAAGAATCCTGCCAAAATATACATCTGAGGCAGCAGAAAATGCAAGAATCCAGCAAAAATATGTATCTGAGGCAGCAGAAAATTCAATTCTGGTCTCTTCGCATATTGATACTCATTTTGCATCGTATGCTTTCTTCACCTTTTAATTTTCGTATCTTATGTTACAGAAAATTATTTTTTGTATCTCACAATTTGTGTAGTTCTTTAACTTCTGTCTATAATTGGTGCTTCTCTTTTTGAGTTATTCTTAGGTATGATGATCTTCATTTTAACATTGATCATTTCTTTTGTGGTAAAATGCAGATGCAGTTAATTGACCATAAAGCCCAGAATTAAAACTCTTAGGTTTAGAAATGGGAAAAGATTCAATGAATTTTACCATTTTGTTTAGGAGAAGGCTAGAAAAAGATACTTAATAATGGGTTGTTTAGTGGTATCAGTTCAAATAGGTAAAACGTTAGATCTCTTATGTCTTATCATAAGAAGAGAGCAAGGTAATGCACGATTTATCCTGTCGGCCAGAAACATAATAGTGCAATCTATTCTAGATACTACTGTGCATGGTAGTTGAAAAGAAAAAACGAAAACAGATTTCAGTATCCATTAACTTATTTCAGGAACCTTTAAAACCTTTCAAGAACCTCCTGCTGAATAATTCTCTCTTTTTATCCTCTCATTTATTGCCCTAACGTGACGTCTTTGATAGGCGTCTTAATAGTGGCAACAAGGTGGCAGGGCACGGAAGCTAATAATTTTATGAATAATTTTCTCTTTTTGTCCTCGTCTTAATGATGGCAACAAGGTGGCAGGGCATAGGGGTTGCAAGCTAATAATTTTATGATCATCTTAATAATGGCAACAAGGTGGCAAGGCATGGAGCAGCAGGCTAATAATTTTATGAATAATTCTCTCTTTTTTATCCTCTCATTTATTGAATAATGTGACGTCTTCGATAGGCATCTTAATAATGGCAACAAGGTGGCAGGGCATGGGGACCTCCTATGGCCTGGATCAATGGAGTACCAACGTCTTTTATCGCTCACTCTGTTTATATTTTACATTTAATGATTTTAAATTATAGCTTTCAAAATCACTTCACTAGATATCAAAATAGCATTAGATTATAGATAAGATATCATAGATTAGAGGTAAGAGTCGTGGTCTACGAGAAGGAGGTGCAAAGAGAGAATAGGGCAGACAAAACCCTAATTTGATCTAAATGCAAAAGGCAGTTTAGTAAATATATTGGGACGGCAAGCTAAATCCATCCCGCCTCTTTCCCTATTCAGGGCATTGTTGAGGCTACTGAACCCTGATTTTTTCTGTGCAGCACACGTCAGCCCTAAGCACTGATTTGGCAGTTTTAAATTGCATCACTGCACCTTATCATATGCCTTGCTTTATCTCTCTCATGACAGATTTTCTTTTTCTTATCTTGGATTTTTTTTAATAAATTTTGCTTGCTACCTCATGAAGTGCTCTTGCGTGGCTCAGGGAAGGGGCTGGAGATAGTAGTTCATCTGTTGCTGTTATGTTGGAAGTTGCACGAGCAATATCTCTGGTGGCTAATGGATTTAAGAATTCTATCCTATTTGTAATTAATACTGGGGAGGAATAGGGTCTAAATGGTGCTCATAGCTTTATAACTCAGGTTGGAAGCATTTTAAATGTCTTTTTTTTCCCGTAATATGGTAGCACTAGCATGTCTACGTGGCACAAGCCATTTCAGTGCTTGGTTTGCATGTTCATCTTGGCAGTCGGACAAGTATGCGCTTCTCATTGCTTTTTGAGATAATGGTTTTGCATGTTTTATCATTAACTACCGCAACTTTGATTCAAATGAACATAACATAGATATGGATTTTTTAAACTTTATCTACTACTCTAAGATACTAGAGATGCACATTTACACACTCACATAGACACTCACGCGTGGAGATGTGGTTTCTGGTAGATTCCTCTTCTGTATTACTCTGAAACATAAGTATAAGAGTGCTTGTTTCATAGTACCCCATGCTAATAGTTTTCCATTAAAGCTCAATTTCCGTCATGTTGAGTGACTAAAATTTCAATACACATGCAGCATCCCTCGAGTAAAACTATTCGCGCGGCTATAGATTTGGACGCTATGGGTCTTGGTGGGAAGTCTAGCATTTTCCAGGTGCAGCTTTTTAAATAACGTATTCTTTTTCCATTTTCATCTATTTCACTGCATATGGTTAATATGAACATTTTGATTAAATGGCTCCACTTGAAAGGTATTAAATGATGTACTTGATTTGAAACTACTGTTAACAAAGACTCAAGTCTTTATGTAGGTGTGTCTCTGGGGGACTGATCTCCCTATTGTCTGACATGGGGGCACATCTAAATTTACTAAGTACCAGTTTTTTCCTAATATATCTCATGAATAGCATGTTTATGTAGTTACTGAGTCCAAAAACATCCAGAGAATCCGCAAACTACTAACTGTGAACTTATTCTTCTAGATGATTTCTGGATTAGCTTAGCATCTATTAGTTGGCATACTGTGTGTTCCGTGCAGACCTTGTTTTTTCTTGTTCAACCTGGGCGCTTCACAAAGTTTAATGTGTTTTTGTATCGTAACTGATGAAATCTAGTTCATGTTTGAATTCTATGTTATTTTTAAGCAAGACAAGACTAACAAATAATTTGTGCATTTTATTCTGTGGGTAATGGCAGAATGCACTATTTATATTCTGATAACGATTTAATATCAATGGTGTAAGGTGCTGGTCATATTTCTTTATTAATTATTCTGTACGCGTTGATGCTGCACCTTTAGCTTGTTGTATCAAAATTTATAACAGCATGTCTTTATGTATTTGTTATTTTCCCATCTTGAGCCTGATTGTGATCAAATGCTCATCAGTTCGCTGGTTGTTTCCAGGTAATCTGTATTTTCTTCCCTTTCTTATGTTTGTTCCTCGTCTTATAGGCAGGTCCTCAATCCTGGGCTCTTGAGAACTTTGCCGCAGCGGCATAATACCCCTCTGGTCAAATCATAGCACAGGTTTGTGGTTCCACAATTTGGTTTTCGTTTTTCGCACTTCCGTTTCATTGTTTCTATATGCTTGTTTTACCAGCAAAACTTCATTCTGAGAAACTCTAATGCCGCAGGAATTATACTCTTCTGGAGCCATCACATTTACAACTGATTTCCAAGTATACAAAGGGGTTGCAGGAATTTCGGGCCTTGACTTTGCATTTAAGGACCATGGTGCAGTATATCACACTAAGGTATGTCTTATACATACATATATATATATATATATATATATATTCAGCACCCATCTGAATCTTGATAATCTTTATCTCATTTTGTAATGCATAACAACTCATAGAAATCCATATTTTATTTTGGTTTAAGGGATGAAAATCATGAGCACAACTACTCTCTCTGTCTTTTTTTTTTTTTTTTGTAATTATGAACTTAGCACCACATCCCAAAAGGAGTACACTGATTTCCAGGATTAATTGGTGCCATACATAGCCCAGAAAACCTTTTTAACTTGGTGATGTAGTCACACCACACATACATCCGCTTATGAGCTATGTTCATCAAGTTCCCATAGTTGAAAACAAACAAGAAAATGCTGAGACCTGAGAGTAATACTTCTTTTATTACTATTTCATTCACCTTAATTTACATTGAACGAAAGACACAGTACGATTATATTTATACAGAGAGTGAATTGAAAAGTAAGAAAAGAGTGAGGCTAATCTTTAGCCACCTGAATAAGTACTTGAAACATAGTAGCCGTTGGATCATTTTCTGTTTTGCACTAAAGATTCCTCTGAAACAATCTTCTCTGCAGCTGCCTATGCACCTGATACAATTCTTCATTGTACAGCTCCTTTGTCTTTTTTGTATGGTGTGCTGAGCTATCCCTTGGTTTATTCCTTCCTCTATCACGTATGCTTCTCTATTATGCTTACTACCTCCTTGTTCATCTTCAACATTCTATGTCAAACTCATGGTTCTTGGAAAGACTTTGAGTTTGCTTCTGAAGTGTAAGAATCTTGCGTAAGGCAAGGCCTTTGTTAAACAGTCTGCCACTTAATCTTCTGAAGGGATGTATCTAATTTCAATCTTACTTGAACTGACTTTGTTCCTTATAAAGTGAAGATCAATTTCAATGTGTTTGGTTCTGGAATGTAATACTGGATTGGATGCAATTATTGCGACACTTTGGCTGTCACTTTATACCACAAGTTTTACTGTAGACTCTACACTTAGTTTTTAAACAACAGATGTGATCCATGCAATTTCAGTGCATGCTAAGACCATAGCTCTATACTCCAATTTTGCACTTGATCGAGCAACAACACTTTGCTTCTTAGAACTCTAAGAAACCAGGTTTCCACCTAGAAAAACACAATACCCATTGATTGATCTTCTATTATCTACATCACACCCCCAATCTGCATTAGTGAAACTTATTATGTCTGTGTTATCTGTTTTGTGGAACTCAAGGCCAAAGTCCATAGTTTCTTTTAGATACCTTAGGATTCTCTTGCAAACAAGCCAATGTGACTATATTAGCTTTGCCATGAATTGACTTAATTTGTTCACTGCGAAAGAGAGGTCAGGTCTAGTCATTGTGGCATATTGCAATCCTCCAATTATGCTTTTATATAGGGTCTGATTGCTGAAAGGTGATCAAACATTCTTGCTTAGTTTTGTTCCTGCGGGCAGAGGTGTGCTCATTCCTTTGCATGCTCCAAGACTTGCTTTGTTAAGTAAGTCTTGAACATACTTAGATTGAGATTGTTCTGAGGACTTCCAATCCTAGGAAATAATAAAGTTTTCCTAGGTCTTTCAAAGAGAAGGTGTTGCTGAGTTGTTGTATGATTTCTTCAATGAAGTTTCCATTGCTTCTAGTCACCACTATGTCATCAACATAGATCAGTAGCACTGTAAGATCAGACCCCATTCTTTTGTAAAATAGAGTAGTGTTAGACCTTGAGTTATAGTAGCCCCAAGACATTAATGCATTTTTAAGCTTGTCGAACCAAGCCCTAGGAGCTTGCTTAAGTCCATATAGAGCCTTGTTTAACTTGTATATGTGTTGTGGCTTTACTTTGTCTTCCAATCCTTGTGGCTGTGTCATGTATACATTTTCTGATAGTTTACCATTCAGGAATGCATTGTTCACATCCAATTGTCTAAGATCCCAACCATAGATCACTGCTAACTAAGAATGATTCTGATTGTTGAGGCCTTGATTACAGGGCTGAAAGTCCCATAGAAATCAGTACCAGGGGTTTGATGAAAATCCTTGGCAACTAACCTTACTTTCAGCCTGGAAAGTGTGTCATCCGAGTTCTCTTTGACCTTAAATACCTATTTGTTCCCAACTAGTTTCAAGTCTGAACTATAAGGTACCAATGTCTAGGTTTTGTTCTTGACTAATACATCATATTCTTCTATCATTGCTCATTTCCATTTTAGGTCATTCAAGGCTTTTTCTGTGGTTGTTGGAATTTGTATGGTGTCTGAAGCTAGGTAAATTTTTGGTTTGAAGATTCCATCTTTAGCTCTTATTATCATTGGATGTGTGAGCAGTGTTTTAGTCTGTGCATCTTGGTTGTGTGTTTCTTTTGTGATAGGTGAGGTGTTGGATTAATGTGTTATATTTACAGGTGATTGACTATGGTTATGTGTTCCAACAGAAGTGTTACTTGAACTTGAAGAAGAGGCTACTGAAGATATAGAGAACTTGGACTTTTTACTGCTGCTATTGTGATGGGAATTGAAGAGTTGCAGACACTGTTAGAAACTAACTCAGTAAGGGCATCTCTACATGATTTGGTTGTTGTGTTTTTGAAGAGTGGGTCATTATTGAAAAGAAAAGAGAACTCATTGAACTTAATATTGTTAGAAATGTATATTCTTCTAGTGTGGTACAGGTACATATATCATTTGTGATGTGCACTAATGCCTAGGCATACACATTTGGATGTATGAAAGTGTATTTTATGTTTGCTGTAAGGCCTTAGGAATGGAAAGCATTCACAGCTAAAAACTCTGATCATTGAGAAGTCTAGTTTTGTCTCAATGAGCTTTTCAAAAGGTATAAGTTTCCTTAAACTAGGAGTAGATGTTCTGTTAATAAGATATGTTGCAGTACTAAATGCTTCGCACCAAAACCTTAAAGGCATGGAAGCTTATGCTATAAGGGATAAGCCAACTTCAGTCAAGTGTCTATGCTTCCTCCCAACCTTACCATTTTGGTTATGGCTATATAAGCAAGAGTATCTAAGTTGAATTCCTTCTGTTTTGAGGAAGTTTTTGAATGATTTGTATTCTCCCCCCATATCACACTGGAATGACTTTATTTTCTTGTCAAATTGCTTTTTAATTTGAGTTTTGAAGAGGATAAAAGTGACAAGGGACTCAGACTTCCTAGTAAAAGGAAAGACCCATGTGAAATTTGAGAAGTCATCAATAAATACAATGTAATACTTATATCCTTGATTTGAAGGTAAGGGTGTAGGACCCCATAGGTCAGAGTGGATGAGTTCTAATGGTTTTAGAGACTTTATTTCATTGCTTTTGAAACTAAATCGATGGAGTTTACCATACTGGCATGCACTGCAAAGTTCAAAATCTTGTTTTTCATTAATTGTATGAACATTACACATGGATAAAGTTTCTCTGAGAGCAATTACATAGGGGTGCCCAATTCTCATATGCCACAGATTCAACTCATTCTTTACTCTTAGATTATCCTTGTTGGTTTTGGTACCAGCTAAAGAAAATGAAAACATAAACTCTGGTTTATACAAACTAATATAACTAGACTGAGATCCTAATTTATTTTATGCAATTGAAAAACTAACAGGTAGCAGCACCTTGTAAAATCCTCCTTCAGCCACACCTTGAAGCATTGTTCTCCCCTGATCCTTGTCCTTAACAACACATATATCATCATGAAACAACACAACAATGTTATTGTCTTGGATTAACTTGGAGATGCTAATCAAGTTCTTTATCATACTGGGTATATGCAATATGTTTTTCAAAATGATTGGCTTATTCATTTGTAAGTGATGTGTGTTTAGTGTGGCATGATCAATGTGACAAATTTTTAGTTTGTATCCATTACCTACTGTCAGTTGTTCAGTTCCATCATATTCAGCTACTTAGTTGAGGTTGTTGATGTTGTTTGTGATGTGGTTTGTGGTACCATTATCCAAAAACTATGTGAGATCAGTTGATTTTTCTAAAAAGGCAACATATGCACTCTTCTGGTGTTGTCATATTGTTATCTAAGGTGTGAATTCCTTGTTGAATTTGTGCCAGCAGCTGTTTGCTATGTTTCCCACTTTGTTGCAGATTTGGCAAGTGGGTTTGTCCCCTCTGCCTCCTTACTTGTCTGTCCTCTTCCTTGATTGACTTGTGTTCTAGAATTTCCATTGAAGTAGTTAATGCTTGCTTATTGTGTGTTTTGTAATGTTGGTCTTCCTCTCATGTTCCGTGGTCTTTTCTGGAAGCAATTGATTTGAGCAAAGTTAGCTCATAAGTTGGCTTGCATATTTATTTTACTATAGGTCATATTTCTCTCTATTCAATTTTCAAAGCTTAGCAATTAAGCATATACATCTTGCAGGTGTAGCTTCTTAGCTTTAGAGGTGATGTTCACCACAACAGGATCATACTTAGATCCAAGACCCTCTATTAAGTATAAAATGAGTTCATCATCAGTGACTTCTGTCCCAGATGCCCTCATACTGTTAACCAAGGCTTTTATCTTATGGTAATACTCATTCATGCTCAAGGATTCCTTACTGGTGTTTTGGATCTGAGATTGAATCTATATAGCTCTTGCTATTATTTGAGCTGAGAATAGTTTGCTTAGTGTTACCCAGACTTCCCTTGAAAATGTACATTGAATGGTCGATGTGAGGATGCTCTCAGACATGGAAGAAAGCAGCCAACTCATCAGTAGCTGATCCTGCTTCATCTAGATTTGATATTTTGGGTTTTCAGATGTAATAACATTTTGTTGTTCATCTATAATAATGTTCATATGCTTGGGAACTTCTTTACTTCTGTTGATAAATCCTTCCAAGTCATTTGCTCTAATGCTTGGTAGGACTTGTGATTTCCATAATAGAAAATTTGTATTAGTGAGCTTGATAGGTGTGGTGAATGAAAATGTTCCATTGTTTTGAGTGTTGGGTGTGTTTTGGGAGGTGTTGCTGTGACTGCTTGCCATTGTTAAAAGGCTTAGATACCAAGTTGAAACAAAGAAGAAAATGCTGAGAGTAGTACTTCTTTTATTACTATTTCATTCACCTTAACTTACATTGAACGAAAAACAGAGCACGAATACATTCATACAGAGAGTGAATTGGAAAGCAAGAAAAGAGTGAGGCTAATCTTTAGCCACCTGAACAAGTACTGGAAACATAGTAGTCATTGGATAACATTCCTTTGAAACAATCTTCTCCGCAGCTGCCTATGCACCTGATACAATTCAGCTCATTGTACAGCTACTTTATCCTTTTTGTCTGGTGTGCTGAGCTGTCCCTTGATTTATTCCTTAATCACGTATGCTGCTTTATTATGCTTGCCACCTCCTAGCTCATCTTCAACACCCATCCACCATGCTTCAGTGTACACGCGACTTTCATGGCTAAGCTTGGACGGGTTATAACATGGTGTAATTTATGTCATAGCACGACTTGAATTGTATCTTGATTTGAAATAGTGGTTATAAGTTCAATATTTTCATATTGCAGAACGACAAATTAGAACTATTAAAACCAGGATCTCTTCAGAATCTAGGAGAAAATATGCTTGGCTTTCTGGTTCAGACTGCTTCATCCACTGACATTCCAAAAGGCAATGCATTGGAAGAAGTGGGGAAAACTGTCCATGAGAGTGCTGTATGCTTTGACATTTTGGTAATTGATACCTTTGTAACTGCTAAAAATTTGGACACTGTTGCTAGCTCCTTTCCCACTCTCCACCATTCTGTTTTCTGTCTCGAGTAACCGGTTGGTTGTTATAAGCATTCTGCTAATTTTTCTATTTAAATTTCTGACATTTGTTCTATCCCAGGGGACATACATGGTCTTATGCAGTCAAGGTTTAGCAAACATGCTTAACATTTCAGTAATACTGCAATCAATTCTGATATGGAATGCATCATTAATTATGGGTGGTTTTCCAGCTGCAGTTCCATTGGCCTTGACATGTTTGAGTGTTATCCTCATGTGCGTATTTTCAATTAGTTTTTCTGTTATTATTGCCTTCATTTTACCCCAAATTTCTTCAACGCCAGCGCCCTATGTGGCAAGTCCTTGGTTGGTCATTGGTTTGTTTGTTGCACCTGCTTTCCTTGGGACATAAACTGGTCAACATTTGGGTTACACTATTCTGAAAGCATATATTGCGAATTTATATTCCAAGAGAAAGGAATTATCTTCAGCCATTCAAGCTGAGTTGACCAAGTTGGAAACTGAAAGATGGCTCTTTAAAGCTGGTTTTCTTCAGTGGCTCATTCTTCTTTTGTTAGGAAACTAGTACAAAGTTGGATCCACTTATCTGGCTCTTGTTTGGCTAGTTCCGCCAGCATTTGCATGTAAGTTTGCATTTATAGCTATCTTCATGTGGTACAGGAATGGGAAATTAACTTTTGAATGCGATATTATTTGTTAGATACCATGATTTCATTAAAAAAACATATATGATATTAACGAGTTATGATCATATGGATGCTTTCTGGAATGGTTTATGTCTAACATTTATCGAATTCGTTATTCCAAGTAGTTGGTTTAAAATATTTTTTTACTTTGTAATATGCAGATGACTTGCTTGAAGCAACTTTAGCTCTAACCCGTTTGCCAAGCCCATTAAAACTTGCAACTCTGCTGATAGGCTTAGCTGTGCCAGTTTTAGTTTCTGCTGGCAACTTTATTCGATTGGGTAGCATACTTGTTGCAACTGCGGTTCGATTTGATAGGTAAATCATTGTAACATTTTTGTTAAGTAATTTAAAAAAAAAAAAAAAAAAAAAGCTTCATGCCTCCTTTGTTAAATTCTCTTATCTGTTGTTTAGCATACTGCGTTTCTAAGTAGAACTTAGTTATTAAGGCACAAGTTGCGTAGGTCTTTTAGTACCTACAATCAAGGTACATTAAGAAGGTGCAGACACGAGGAAGTTAAGGCGCGAATTACATGCAATATTCAAAGTTAACGTAATCAATAAAACCAAATAACATTATAGAATTTTCAGTTTGCAAACCCAGTAAAAATATATTCAATGTGTTAAACAGAGTAGCAAAACATACATATATTTTCTAAGGAAGAAAGCTCTAGATTGGTCATGTTAAACTCTAAGAATTATCAGCACTTGCATGCAATATATTCAGAATTGAAACATCAATGAAAAACGCATCTTTGCATCCACTGGACTTAATAGTGAACTCCCAATCCGGATTTCTGAACAATATCTTAAAAGATTATATCTATCGTGCATTCTGGACTATGTTCCATATAGACAACATTCTCGACAGCTATTGCTGCACCTGGCAACTCTTTGTGGATGAACTTTGTTATACGTGGTCAAGTGATGGTGACATGTAGATATGGTGTAATGGTTCAACCAAGCCCATATGAAACCGTGAACCTGTCCAGAATAAACTAATATTATGTAATCTATAAATAGATAAGGAAAGACAATGAAGAATATATCACAAAACGTTATAAGGCTTAGTATTTTTTAAAGAGATAAACTAAACAATTTTGTTCAATTCTTAAAGAATATATTCTACTTTCGTTTTTTGACATGTCTGCATGTACTGAATTACCAGTCGTATTTACGACGGTATAATCAAATTCCTACAAACTCCACTATACTCACTTTTTAAACTTGAATTTTATACTAAATTTGACATCTGCAGAATGAAAGCTGATCTTGTCGTGCATTCATATGCAGGAACCCTGGTGGTACCCCTGAATGGCTGGGAAATGTCATAGTTGCTGTTTTTATTGCTGTTGTATATGCCTAACTCTGGTGTATCTCCTTTCCTATATTCATCTTTCAGGTATTCATTTTTCCGAAAGCATTCCTTCTTTGCTTATGACATTGGCATTTTTGTTTCCGAATCGTGTGACAATTGGTGTTACCATTAGATGGGGTGTCAATTGAAAAACTGTGAGATAAATTTTATCAGTTTCAAACTGACACATCATTATAAGTCATTAGATACAACCCTATCATAATGAGGAATAAGGTTGATTTGTTGATATTTGGGGCATATGTCCAGTCAAAGTTGAAAAGATCTTAGTCTGACCCAAATTATCATTAAATTTCAGTTGGTCATAATAGCATAACAAAAATGTGCTTCAGCGTCCTTTCAAAGATGAAATGCTGTAGCCTTTGATCAGCTTGAATGGCAATTTATGTTAAGATGATAAATTATTTATGTTGTTGGTGCAATTGTTATAGCAAGGTCCCTTAATTGTTAAGAGAATGGTCCTGCTTCCATGTATATAAATAGTTGTTCGTTCGGACCATCACCAAAAGCTCTTTTAAGGTATTCATATTTTCTTGAAATGCTTTCTTTCTTTGAATATGACGCTGACATATTAAGAGACAATCAGTGTTGCCAGCAGCTGGCACGCCAATTGGTGAATCATGAGACAAATTTAGCATATAAAACTGACACCCCATTCTAGCCATTGAGTACAATTGCATCTTACAAATTAATAAATTCTTGTTTCCTTTTTTTCCCCCTTAAAAAAGAATTGGAAAATGAAGTAAACTACATTCTCATGCTCGTTTACTTGAAAATTTACGTTTATTTTAAATATATAAATATACAATTGAGATCTTATTATGCTTGAAATTAATTACTAAAACTCCATTTTTGTATAAAATTGACGTCTAGGTGCAAAAAGACCAATTGCACTTGCAACTTGCGCTTTATTTGGCCTTTCACTCATCCTGGTGATGTCTGGTAGCGTTCCACCATTCACTGAAGATACATGAATGTAAGTTATATAAGTGCTTAGTAACCATTTCTTTGAAACTTAATTTATTGAACCATTGTTCATGTCATAATTCGAATTTTCCCCTTGGGTGGCCTGCTTTTGCTGAAATTCAATTGTTGTTCTTACCATTACATTTACTGCAGATTCCTTTTTAGAGCTGTGGCTTTCCAATTTATCACCAAATAAGTTGATCATTTTGTTAACA
Source organism: Cedrela odorata (assembly GCA_035584115.1). NCBI lineage: Eukaryota > Viridiplantae > Streptophyta > Magnoliopsida > Sapindales > Meliaceae > Cedrela > Cedrela odorata. The sequence continues at coordinate 8,300,617 of JAXCLQ010000006.1, read as the reverse complement.
ACTATTTACTGCTTTACAAAGTGAGATTCCATCAATGAGTGACAAGTATTCTGTTGTTCTCAGGTTGTGCATGTTGTGGATGCAACTGTAAAATTTGGGGGAAAGTCCAAACCTGGCTCATATGTTACTTTATATTCCACAACTCCTGGAAAGTTGACAAAGGAGGTTGAATATTTTAAAGAAGGATTCGTATGTGGTAAAGGTAAAGTTATTGATTTTGTTACTTTATCCATGGAATATGGTTGTTTGAACTATGATGACACAAAATTTGGCTGGAGTCGATCAGATATTCCCGACAATTCATGTTGATAGTGATAACAATGGGATTGAAAGAATCTCACAACTTTCGATTGATACAAATGTACGCTGATCTCTTGCAATCAATGCCAAGGAGGATTTCACATTCAAAGGTATAATGAGCTTTTGTTAATACGCATCCTTCTACTTTCATTTATCACTTTTCTTGTATGTTTAAATTGAAAAGAGTTTTATAAATGAAGGAAGGTTATGCTGCAATATTCAGTACAGTTGGCTTTATTATGCAATAAATAATAAACAATAAGGTAGACACTGAAATGAATTTAAACATCAATCAACTAGAAAAGAATATTTTGCGAATAAGTGAGGATAAAAAAAAAATGGATGTTTCATTGCTTGGTGTTGGTAGCAGAAATACTCTTTCCCCAATTATTTTGATACGACTTGTAGTCCTATTTACCTGAACTAGTCTCTCTTACTTGACATGGAATGCTGAGGATTCAGAGGAGTTAGTTCCTCGGGACGAGAAGAGCAGCGTCGATGGATGGCTCATAATCCAGTTTCAAGGAGGAAAGAATACAACGACGAAGTTTAATCTAACTCTTTACTGGGTGAAATTCTACACAGCCAGCTCACAATGGGGATGGACAGAGAGAAACAGCAGCTCCTCTTAAAACTAAGAACTGATTTTGATCAGTTAACACCAAAAACGAAAGCAATTCTTTCCAAGCTTCCTCCATGGTGTTCCTTGCCTGGGAAGTCCACATCTCCTCAAACTTTATCGTTCTTAACTAGTCTTCCTGTTAATTACTAGCCACGTGAAACATCCTGCAGAAGATATGCAAGATTTAGGCAAACATTGATATGTTGCATGCATCGGAAACTTATTTACGGTAAACCAATAAAATCATTTTATTTCTTATGTGTTGTACAAGTAAACAGACTAAGTTTGTTTGATATATGGATTCAAAAGCGGGTGCAAATGTTGAACTTTCCTTTGGATTACTGTAAGGAAAATAAACTTCAGTGCTAATAAAAATGTGTGATATTGAATAATTCTTATATAGCATAAAATATAAAGATTATGCTTCATATTTCTTGTCGAGGATACAGCCCACGACAGATGTAAAGCTCAATAGATTGCGAGTCTAAAATAAAGTATCATGAAGAGTGAAAGAAGAGCACGAGGCCCAACTAAATTCAAGAGACATTATTCTAGGAATAACATGGACCTCAAGTATAATGAGGGTTAGAAACTTTTGAGGACAGATAAAAGACATTGAATTTAGAATCTAATTCCGAAACCTCCCCCGCCCATGAAGATCTCGAGTACAGCAGAGCAGAGGCCTCAGATGTATAACACAGTTTAAACTTATCTTAGGTGGATGAGGAAGTCTAAATAAAGACTTCCAAGACCTCTTAGTAGTTGCGTGTCAACAAATGTTCATCATCTTTTTAATTCATTTCTGAATTATTCCATAATAAAAATCATTAACCTGGTAGATGTATTCTGCAAGTAAGAATTATTCCATTATAAGGATTCATTGCCTAGTAAATATATTTTGCAAGAAGGGCTCAAGATCCCTCAAAATTCAGAAAGCCAATATTTAAAAGGTAGAATCTCCGCAATTCTTGGAGTCAAAATACGACTGAAATTGTTATTTCTAGATTTCGTTGAATTCTACTAAATTTGAGAGACTTAAAGCAACTTATAAAAATGGGTAAAGGCAACCAGGTAGACACGATGATTATTATAAAACAACCCTAGAGCATACATACAATCTGTCATAGTCTTTCTCCTTTAGCTTTCTTCCTCACATCGCAAAGTAAAACCCTTTAAGCATCGGAAGGTTTTCGTCAGACAACCAGCTTTTATTCACATAGGTTTCATTGTGGTTGCAGGTTGAACATTTAATCGAAAGGAAAATATCATTATTGGTGCACTGAGTCAAAGAAAGATTTTTGTTGCATCAACATCTAGCGCCGACTATGGGGAGTCTAAACGAAAAATCAAAAGCAGTTACAGCTAAAAAAAAAAATCATGGTGACTACACAAACTTATATAATTAAAGACCAAATGACCACAAGGGAAAATTCTCATGATAATCTCCTTGAGAAGATAGCAGTGGTTAACCAAAACGATAACAATCGACTGCCACCTTTAGAAGGTGCAAATCACAGTTTAGAGCCTTTATTTTTACTTCAAAATTTTTTCAATCCGGGAGTCACAGAAACTACATGGTTAATCTGATAATGAAAAATAACAAGCAGAAAAAGATAGGCAAATCTACATGTTGGCTGAAGAAGTTGAGTAGATGAAAAGAATGCTTCAAATTGGTTTTCACGAGCTAAGAACACCTATACCTGTAGAAGCCATGAAAGGTAGAGTCCCAAGTGCTCCTAATACCAGGAATCATAAAATTGATCTTTGACAAAATACCACTAAAAAGAAGTACATATCTGGGGAGAAAGAAAAAGGGAACGTTCTCAACTATTCACATGGAAAGTTGAAAGGGGAAAATATCGCTTTCAGGTTTATCACTGAACCTGGACTAGAATCACAATACTCCCAAGATGATTCAACAATCATTCGCAATCAAAATTCGAATCATAGTTCCCGTCCAAAAGACATGAGAATGTTCCTTAATCGAAAAAGGCGAAAAGGGAGAAAAGGTTTTCAACAAAGCCCATCTCAAGGGAGAAAATCCAAGAACACAATAATAGGTTTGAAAACTTAGAAGCTTACGTCAGAAAGTGAGCGAATGAGTTTGAGGACCAAAAGAGGCAAAGACAAAGAAAGGATGATGAGCCAACACCTCATTTAGGATTACACTCTAAATCTCTTTTCTCCCGAAAGACTCTAAATCTTGTTCTTCCCAGGAAATTTAAGATGCCTTAAATAAATCCATTTACGGGAAAAACTGACCCCTCCCTACATATGAATTTTTTCAGGGAGATAATGTTGATCCAAGGACTTGACGAATCTCATATGTGCCGCTTGTTCCCATTAACATTAGAATGACAAACAGGTTCACCAGTTTGACCCCTAGCAATATCCATAGCTTCGAATAGTTGTATGAGATATTTATTAACGAGTTCAGAGGGGTAGCAGCTAGCCTTAAAACCCCTAGTTCGTTACTGTTCATGAAGCAAAGAGAATGAGAAAGTCTTAGGAGCTTTGTTAAGGGATACCATGACAAAGTAATGGAGTTGGGGGCTTATATCACTCCCTAACATTAAAATGTCTTAAAAGAAGTCTACGAGTGGACCGAGGATGATATGCAATATTGAAACCATCCGTCATTACCTACGAAAAAACTGAAAGGAAACTATTAAACGAGATTGAAATTGAAGATCAGGTTTCCCTCAAACTAAAAGAAGAGAAAGCGCTTGGACCATCACTCCACAATGAGATGTAAAACCAAAGGAAAGCGGGATGACAAGAGAAATTTTTGTGACTCTGACAGGAAAGAGAGAAAACTCAGGAATAGGACAGAACGACAGGTGGAAGGGACAGATTTCCCTTGAGAGGATACCATTCACTGAGAAGGGATGATGCAAAAAGGATAACTCATGTCCAAGAAGATATAGTCTTTACCCTCTAAATGTCCTGCTTTCACAAATCCTATAGGAAATTAAGAGATGAGAAACCATATTAATGAAACTTTGCACTGTAAAAATGAAACCAAGTAGGAATTCCAAGAGTAAGTTTTGTGAATTCTACCAAAGTGTCGGACACCTAACAGATTAATGCTTTGACCTTAAGAAAGAGATCGAAATGTTGATCAAAAATAATTATTTGTTTGATTTTGTAGTAAATAATGTGGAAGAGCTTCGCACTTCAGATCAAGAGGTCGAGTATGAGAATATGCATGAGAATCGAACCATGGTGATCTCAGGTGAAACCAAATTAGCAGGAAATTCAAATAAGGAAAAATAAAACTATTCAAGATACTCGCTACTAAATTCTGACTCGTATATTCACATTATGAATGTTAGAGTCGAGAAAAAAATAAAAGATCACCTCAGTACCGATTATGTTCACAGGTGAAGATGATGTGGGGGGTACATTACCTGCACGATAACGCTCTAGTAATAACTTTGGCAATAGGATCAGCTCGGGTTAGCCGAATATTGGTAGATACAGGGAGTTTAGCCGATATCATTTTCAAAGAAACCTTAAACTCCCAAGGAATCGAAGATTTGAGACTGAGGCCCGCTGAGACTGCTCTTTATAGTTTCGGTGAATCATATATCTACCTATTAAGAATAGTATAACTACCTATTACTATAAGAGAAAAGCCATACCAGAAAACCACAATTGTTGAATTCTAAGTAGTTAACCTTAGAATGCCCTACATAATGATTCTCGGGAGACCAAACTACAAAGGTAATAAAAAGTGTCTATTATCTAAAACTAAAATTTAGAGCGGAAGAAGGTATTGGCGTCATTAAAGAGAGTAAAAAAGAAGCACGATCTTGCTTTGCAGCCTCTTCAAAAAACTCATATTGCCTATCAAAATGGCCTTAGGGAGAAATGCTTAAAGTTAAGAATGAGAACCTGCAACATGAATGAATAATGAAGAATTTGAGCAAGGTGAAGAGCCATCAGTGTTAGAGCTAGCAGACAAACTTGAATATATCATATTGAACCAAGAAACTCCCCAAAAATAGTCAAGATTTGTTCTCACCTTCTTAAGGAGCAGAAAGTGATACTCAAGGATATTCTGAGACTGTATATGGATGTGTTTGCATGGACACATGAAGACATGTTAGGGATTGATCATAGAGTAATTTCCCATCGGCTTGTAATCGAACCCCAACACAAGCCTATAAAATAAAAAAGGCAACCGCTTAACACTGAGCAAAGAGAAACAGTGCACACCAAGGTGAAAAATTTGTTAAAGGCCAACTTTATTAAAGAAGTGCACTACCCAAAATAGGTGTCGAACGTGGTTATGGTCAAGAAAGCCAACAAGAATTAAAAAATGTGCGTAGATTTCACAAACTTAAACAATATCAATCCTAAAGATAGCTTTTAACTCCCCAAAATTGACCAAATAGTAGATTCAATAGTTGGACATGAACTACTGAGCTTCATGAACGCTTTCTCGGGATATAATCATATCATAATACATGAGCCAAATCAGGATAAAACCGCATTCATCACTGACTAGAGGTTATGCTGCTACAAAGTAATGCCCTTTGGGTCAAAGAACGCAGCAGCTACTTTCCAAAGATTAGTCAATCGAGTTTTTAGATTGTTGATCAAAAAATTTATAGAGGTTTACATTGACAACATGATTATTAAATCACTGAAGGCTTGAGACCATCCAAAACACTTGAAAGAAACTTCCTCTAATATGAGAAAATATAATATGAAGTTGAATCCCGAAAAGTGTGCATTTAGAGTATGGGATGGAAAGTTCCTAGGGTATATGGTCAGTGAATGTGGAATTAAAACTAATCCGTAGAAGATCAAGGCCATATTGGATCTCAAGTCTCCATCCACTCTTAAGGAATTGCAAAGTCTAACTAGGCGATTAGCAGCATTGAGCAGGTTCATGTCCAAGGCAACTAACAAATGCTTTCCCTTCTTTCAGGTCATGAAAAAAAGGAAAAAGATCGAGTGGATTAAAGAATGCGAGAATAAATTTCGAGAGTTAAAACGATACCTTACATCACCACCACACTTGACAAGCCCTGAAATTAGAGATATGTTGTATCTTTACTTGGCAGTGAGCGACCATTTTGTAAGTTTAGTCCCGGTAAAAAAGGATTTATAAAAGATCCACTGACTTATCTATTACACCAGTAAGGCATTGTTTAACACTGAATCAAGATATTCCCCAGTTGAGAAGCTGAAACTGACACTAATAGTGGCAACAAGAAAACTACGGCTATACTTCAAGACCCATCAGGTGGTAGTTCTAACTCTTGAGGTAAATTCTACACCGACCTGACCTATCAGGTCGGTTAGTGAAATGGTCAATCGAACTCAGCGAGTATGACATCAGTTATAAACCCAAGAGGCAATAAAGAGACAAGTCTTAGCCGATTTCGTGGCAGAAAGATCAATATCTGCACATCTCCTTACTTATCAAATTATGAAAGATCCTGTAGATCAAGAACAAGAGAATCCACCCATCCCAAACATGGCAGAGCCGATCTTGAGCCTCTTTATTGATAGAACTTTAAATGCATAAAGAGAAGGGGCCAAGATTGTCCTTGTAAGCCCATATGGAATTAAGGTAATGTATCCCTTAAAATTCAACTTTAAAGTCACTAATAATGAGACATAGAATGAAACTTTAATTTTAAGGATCAATTTAGCTTAGACTTTGGGGATCACAAGGTTGGATATTCACTGTACCTCTTAACTAATAGCCAGGCAAATCGATGGATAGTTCCAGGCTAGAAAAAACAACATGGAAGCTTACATAGAAAAAGTTAAGCAACTCCTAGGCACTTTGAAAACGATCACGATAAAGTAAATCCAGAGGACGGAGAACACCAGGGCAGACATTTTGGCAAAACTGGCATCTACCTACAAAGGAAATACCTCAGCCTTGGTTCCAATTGAAGTACTAGAGTATAAAAGCACTGATATTAGCAACTACTAACCATCTGTAGTATAAATTGACTTTTGTCATAGATGGATAGAGGAGATAAAATTCTATATCCAAGAAGGAATGCTCTTTGCTGACAGAAATGAAGCCAGAAGAATTAAAAATATATTGGTAAGGTATACCGTTATTAACGAAGAATTGTACAAACTGGGGTATAACATCTCATATTTTAAATGCCTCAAATCTAAGTAAATATCACGATTTCTTGAAGAAATCTATCGTGGAGTATGCAACGAATATGGAAAAGCTTGTTCAATGACACATAAAATCATAAGACAATGATATTATTGGCCAACGCTTTCACAATATGCGTTTTATATGGCGAAAACTTGTCATGAATGTCAAGTATATGACAATATCTCAAGGTAGCCTCTTGAAAAGCTGATGTCCTTGATGAGCCATTGACCATTTTTCCAATGAAGATTAGATCTCATTAGCCTTATACCACCCTCCTGAGCTAGTACAAAATATGTTATTGTAAGCGTTGATTACTTCACCTAGTGGGTTGAAGCTGAGCCTTTAGCTGCTATCACCGAGAAGAAAGTCACGATGTTCGTCAATCAAAATGTGATTTATCAGTTCGGAGTATCTAAAGTGCTGATCGTATACAATGGTTGATAATTCAAGTTTCAGGGAATTTTGTGAAGATTTCTCAATTTACCTCAAGTTTGTGATACCTACTCATTCAAAAACCCAACGGACGAGTGGAAGCTGTGAACAAAGAACACAAGAGTGCATGGATCGATAAGTTTCCTGAGATCCTTTAAGCCTATGAGATCACTCTAATGGTAGCCACGGGCGAAACCTCTTATAGTCTCACCTTTGGATGTGAAGCAGTAACTCCCATCGAGGTAGGTGTACTAACTTTCTAGATCAACAACTATGATGAGGTGTTTAAAGATTAAAACTTGCGCTTAGAGTTATATATACTTGAAGAGAAAATGGATCAAATGATGATAAAGGCTACTGGCTACCAACAAAGGGTAGCCAGGTATTACAACAAACACGTTCGGCATCACACATTTCAAGTTGGAGATTGAGTCTTGAGACAAGTTACCCTGAATACCAAAATATCAGGAAAATGTGTTCTCAATATTAATTGAGAAGGACCATATAAAATCATCCAAATTTTAAGACTTGGAGTTCATAAGCTAGATTTTCTAGATGGAAGCAAGGTTAATAAACCATGGAATGCTGAATGACTGAAATTATATTACCTTTAGAAATTATCAAAGATTTGTAAGATCTTTTCTGCCCTAAAAATAAATGAAGTTATTATTTTTCACCAAAGACTTCTAAAAGATGCATTGATGAACATAATCTTCAAAAAATCGAAGAATCTAAAGTAATATTATCCATAGCTCAAATAAGCCTTGAGTACAACCTCAAGATGTACAAAAGCAAAATGGTGCCTCAGTAACTAAAGTTCTCTAATCATCTCAGGGTAATGTTATCCACAGCCCAAATAAGCTCTGAGCATCACCTCAAGACGTATAAAGGCAAAATGGTACCTGAATGATTAAACTCTCTCATTCACCTCTGAAGTAATAGAATATACAGCTCGAATAAACCCTAAGCACTACCTCATGAGGTACAAGAGCGATAATAGTTTCCAAAGGGCTAAAGTTCTACAGTCATAGTAGGGTAATATTATCCATAGTTCAAATAAGTCCAAAGACTGACCTCAGGACATATAAGGAAGAAATGATTTCTAGATGATTAAGTCCTACATCCTTCTCGGGACAACATTATCTATAGCTTGAATAAGCCTTGAGCTCAGTCTCAAAACATATAAAAGCACAGAAATTTTTAGATGGTAAACTTCTTAACTCATTTTAAGATAATATTATATACAGCTTGAATAAGCCTTGAGTATAGTCTTGGGACGTATAAGAGCGAAAGGATTCTTACATGATCAATTCTTATATTCATAGCTCGAATAAACCCCGAGCAGGATCTTAGGACGTACAAGGGCAGAAAAAGTTCTCAAGTAATTGTGTCTAGCCTTCATCTAAGAGTAATAATATCCAAGACCCAATTAAATCCTAAGAGTAAAGTCAAAATGTAATAAAAGTGTGCAACGGTTCTAGTTCCACCCATAACCATCAAAAATTGAATCAAAAAAATCGGTTCTGAACCAAAATTGATTCTTTTAAGGTAGCTTCTAGTTCCAAAAAATTTATAACCGATTTTTTTAAGGTAGATTTCGGTTCTAATAATTATAGATCCCGAATCGAATTGAAGAACTGGTTTAATTTAAAAATAAAAAATTATTTTTCAAGCCAAATGAATTAAATTTCAATCATATTTAAATACAAACTCTTAATCATTGAACTACATATATAAAATTACACAATTTATTAAAGAGAGCACTATTTATTCATTGAGTTGCATAAAAAAAAATTAATCAATGTGTCTATAATATTTTATTTAACTTAATTTATTATATTATTTGTAAAATAATTTAATAAAATCGTAATGTATATATATTTATTTTAAAATTATCAAACAAGTTAATAATTATAATAAATAAATATACACGTGATATAATATTATTAGATATATAATTGTATCATCATAAAAAAAATTATATTTCTTTTTTTAGTGATGTGTAATATTAACTCGAGTAATAATATAATATTTTTTCAATAATTTGTCGTATATCAATTCTTTTTAATAACTTATTTCTTTTCTATTTTGTTCATTTAATTTTTCGTAATGTATACAATACTCTTATAATTTAATTAAATTGATTTTATTTTTTTAAGATTTTTTTATAGAATTAAAAAATAAAAAAATTGAGATAATTGATAAATAAGGTACTCTGTTTTCAAATCGAAACTGAATTGGAACAAAAAAAAAAATACCTTATTAAACAGGGTAAATTTCGATTTTAAAAATTTAAGAACTGAATTATTTGGGGAAGGTTTCGATTCTGAGTGTAACCAGAATTAGAATCAATTTTGCACAACCTCAAAATGAAAAGGGTGAATAGTTTCTAGATGATTATAATCAATGAATTTGAGACAGGGTAATAGTATCCAAGGTTTACAAAAGCCTTAAAGCTAACTCATGCTAACAGTTAATATGGTTCATGTTCAAAGATGTCTCCTCTAAGATGTGAAATATTGGGAAACTAATTGCACAAGCATTATATTTTCAATTCAAGTTAAATTTCTCTTTGAAGCATTATCAGTTTTTATAATAGTAAAGTTATGTAAATCAAACTAAGTGTTGAGTGCTAAAGGGTGGAAAAGACACAAAACAACACAAAGATTCATGCGAATTAGAAAATGTTGAATTCATCCAAATCAAAAGTACTCTATTAATAATTGTACGAAATTCATTACATTGCTTCTGTACACATATAAAAAAAAATAATTGTTCGCTTCAATGGGTCGGGTCGGCTGACGAGCTGGTCAAATCTGATGGAGCAGTGGTCAGGTCAGCAAGAGTGGTTTCAGTTGGCTCAGCTTCAGTCAATTTAGCAAAAGGCACATCAACCTCCTCAATGGGGGGAACAAAAACGGTTTTCGGATTAGGATAAGCATCCCTTTTAGGCAAAAGGTTGGCCGAAGAGTCATCATCAAGGCGTGGAGGCTTACGTCCTAAAACTTCATATAACTAGTTCAGGTTCATATCTGGATATCAGCCTTGGAATGTTTCGCAAGTTAGGTCAATATTTTCATTGACCTGCTCATGAACAAGTGCATTTACCACCCCTTCAGCCTTTTCATCCTTCTTAGCTAAAAGCACACATCTCTTCCTCTCAGCTCCCAAACTTTATTCCAGCTCCCAATATGTCTCCTCGAACTCTCGACGAAGTCTCTTGCACCCCTTAACTCATTCAAGTCAAATTCGAGGGTGCTCACCTTTTTGCTTAACTCAGCCTAAGAAGACTTTGCTGTAACCGCCCTAACTTGGAGCTTTTCCATCTCCCAAACCCACCTTGCCTTCTCAAACTCAAACTTGGTTCTCTCCAAGACCAAGTCCAGCTCTGCCTTTTTAACCCTCTTATTATAATCTAACGCTTTTGAAGAAGTGTCCTTAATAATGTCTCAACACACCACGACCGTATATTGAAGCTGAATCAATCAAACACAAAGGTGATCAAAAGTTAGAAATAAAAGAAGTATCTTTTCTTTTAAAAACAAAAGGCAGATCAACTCAGCTGATTCAGCCATTTTATTTAAAAATCTAGAAGTCTCAAAGCTAAAGTATTCTCAAAAGCCTCAAAATATCTAGGACTGATCTCCATAGACTGTCAGTTGATACAGGGGAGGAAATGGGTGAAAAAGTCCCTCTTGTCTCCTCAACTGTTTGCCCAAATGACCCTTTCTTCTAACACAGCCTATCACCTTTTACAGCTGCAACAACCTTTCTCTTGCCCTTTCCTTTATCTACGTTAGGGGTAGAATGAAGTGGCAGGTTAACTTGGATCACAACTCCTCTACTAAGAGTTGGAGCTTCACTGGAATTGGAAGACCTGGCAACACTGGGAAGAGCTGATGACCCAACAAAGCTCTTGGAAGACCCAGCCCCAATCTTTGGAGCTTGAGAGGCTTTTTAAGCCTTTTTCCCTTTACAAGCTACCTTAGCACCTCAAGAAGGTTTGGTGTAGACTTCTTTAGGGCTATTTCTCTTGCAAAACAGGTGACACCAAAATCAGACAATGTAACTTAAATACATGGAAGAGGAAGAACACACAAAAGTCTACAAAACCTGATGAAATCAGGTTTTCATCCAAGAGGAGAGATCTCTGGCTAGATGTTGAAGATCTAGCCATTTCAACCCTCTCTAGGCTTTGAGCATTCAACTCAGGCAACTTACTCCAGATGGTTACATATCCAAACATTCTGGGCACTTAAATGTCGTTGTTGGGGTTCTAGTCACCACCAATGAAGAACTACTTGTTCTTTCAGTTCTTATTGCAAGATGAGTTGTCCGTAATGGGATTACGTTATTTAGGTCGGGTCTAAAGGTAGTATCATCTTAAGTTCTTTATTGGGTTTTTCTTTAACATGTATATATACTCAATTTCTTCAATAGAAAGGACAGAATTGGAGGTTTGGCTCTATAAGACAAACATACCCGACAAGATCCTTCAATTATTCAGGTTTAATTGATAAGGGGCAATGTTAAAAGATTCAAAGATCCGAGCGAAGTAATCTTAAAGAAGGAGTCTAACCCTGAGGTGAAATAATTCCTTATTGAAGGAAATTTCACCATCAGAAGGACAACTAAGAATTCATCCTCCTCAGAGACCCTGAGGCAAATCCCCTCAGGGATATTGTAATATCGGGTATAGGTTTCTAAGTCCAACTCTGTAATAAAAAAAAAAGATAACCAATATGTTTCAAAGGGCGTTGAGTTCCTTCCTTCCAAGATAGGGGAAGGAACAGAAATGATAGTTAGTTTTTCCTCGGAGTTATTTCTCCTAGAGGCATACTTGGTATCACTTGAAATAGAACGCATCTCTGTTTATAAGGGAGAAAAACACAAAATCAAGAGCCACCTTAAGTCATCTACAACTCACGAGTCATTTACTTAAGGTCTCTAACCCTAGAAAGCTACCTAGTATTCATCTCAATCAACCAAAAAAAAACACCAAAAATCTAACAAAAATAAAGGGTTACAAGGAATAATAGAAACTTATTGATTTTTGGTTGAGGAAGAAGAGGAACTTAAACAAAGAATCCTTGTTGGAAATCTGAAGTCTTGCTACTGTCAAGATTGCTTAAAACGAGAAGGAGTTACAAGATGAAGTGAAGAAGAAAAAAATGAAAGAGTTAGAAAAAAAATATATATTTAAAGGAGCAGAGGAACCCCAACCGTCAATATGAAAGATAAATCAAGGGACAAGATTATGCTAAGTTGGATAGGAAGTTAGAAAATGATCTTCATAAATGCAAAAGTGGGCGGCCATCATGAGGGCTAGGAAATCTTTTAGGGCCCGAAACGTTGTCATCACGAGAACCAATTGAAGAATTGTTGCGTAGATAGAGGGTGGCTAGTTTCAAGATGAACATTTAAAGTTGACAGACAAGCGCACTTTTTCACATCACAGTTTTAGTTTTTGTCAAAACAGTTATTTTTTTTACTAAAACTAAGAGGGCTAATATTTGGAATATAACCCAAGACACAAATAAAGCCCAATAGACTATGGGCATAAAATAAAGTATTATGAAGAGTTAAAGAAAGGTTTGAGGCCCAGCTCAATCTAAGAGACACTATCTGGGGGATAACATAGACCTCAGGTATAGTGAGAGTCGAGACCTCTTGAGGACAAATAAAGGACCTTGGATTTCGAATCCAATTTTGAGATCTACCCCTTCCCATGAAGGTCTCGAGTACAGCATAATAAAGGTTTTAGATGTATAACACAGTATGAGCTCACCTCAAGTGGATGAGGAAGTATCAAGTAAAGATTTCTGAAACCTCTTAACAATTACGTGTTAATAAAAGATTCATGCTCTTTCTAATTCATTTCTAAATTATTCCATAATAAGGATCATTCGCCTGATAGATGTATTATACAAGTATGGCTTATTACATAGTAAGGATTTATTGCCTAGTAGATGTATTCTATAAAAAGAGTTTAAGATCCCATAAAATTCAAAAGGTTGATACTTAAAAAATAAAATTTTATTGATTTTTGAAGTCAGAATACCACTGAAATTGTTATTTTCAGATTCTATTAAATTTTACTAAATTGAATTCTACTAAATTTGATAAACTTAAAACAACCTATAAAATGAGATAAAAGACAACTAGGTAAGCACGATGATTATTATGAAATAACCTTAGAGCATACATATAATCTGTCATAATTTTTTTCCTTTAACTTTCTCCCTCAGATCTCAAAGTAAAACTCTAACTTAAGTATTGGAAAGTTTTTGTCGGACGATCAGTTTTTATCCCATAAATTTCGTTGTGGTTATAGGTTGAATATTCAATCAAGAAAAGAAAATCGTTACTAGTGCATTGAATTTTAAAAAGAATTTTTGTTGCATCAATATTTCAGATTATATTTTATGCTTGTTTAGTTTGAAGAATGAACATATTTATTGGTCCATTTACTCAATATTGTGAACTGATGAAAGAATTATCAAACTTAATACCTCTCTTTTTCTCATAGAATGTCTGGTATGATTTCTTAAATGGTGTTTTAAAAACTGCCTTCGGATGATTTCGATCACACTATCATTCCCAGTTAAGAGAAATGGGGAATGTTTTAAGATTTTAGTTGAGTATAACTTGTTCAAGTATTGTATGAACCAACTAATGGTTTTCTATTTGGGAGAACACATAAAATGATTTTCTTTTTAATTAATAGAGATTTAAATGTGCGGAGATTTCTAATATCTGTAAATGGCAGAGGATTACAGTGTATTACCTGAAAAGTAATATTTATTTTAGATGACCAATCTGATCGTGGGAGTACTCAAAAGAATTTCCAGCATCTATCCTAACAGTTAAAATCTAAAGAGACCAAACCACACGTGTGTCAGAATAATTGGTTCGTTCGCTACAGCCTCCACTAAGTCGACAACATACATTCTTGAACTCGTTGAGTTCAGTTCTGTCCTAAAACAAGGGAAAGAGAAATAGAAGAGAGAGAGAGACAAATAAAATCTCCAAATAATGCGAAGCATACCGTTGGGAATCTCTTCTCTCTCTCTTAACAACCTCAATCTTAATTTCAAGAAACAAACACAGCCACCCTTTTTATCTTCTTCTTCTTCGTCTTCTTCATGCTGCAGGGTTTCTCTTTCCCGAGAATCAGCTTCTCCCTCCAAATTAGGTACCTTTTTTCTACACTTCACCTTCTTTTCATTTTCATTTTCATTTATTGTCAAATTTTGCAAAAGTTTGTATTTGTTTTTGTTATTTTGTAAGCATAAATGCATAACTAACTGCTTGTCTGGATCCGGTATTTTATTGTTCTTTTAATTTCAACTTTCAAAGGATAGCAACATAGAATAACTCTCTTGAGAAAGTCATTTGCTGTAAGTTTGAGTTTATCATATTTTGACCAAACCCAGAAGCTAGAAAATCAACCTCTGCAGTGATTTTTTTGGCTTTCCTGTTTTTGTAGGTGAAATTAATTTTTTGTTAATTCTGTCTAATTAGATCTTGAATTATTTGATGGGAAATCTTCCAATTCATAGTTTTTCCTCAAAAATGTGCTGAATCCTGTGAGGTTGTTTGTCTTTTGGTCTTTTCGGTTAAGTCTCTAATTATGAGCAACCCAACAGAGTTTCGAGGAGATCATTTCGAAACAATAATAATAAATTGATTTTGAGTTTGACGATTCTGCGTAATTGCCCATGTGGGCTATAAATGACTTTTTTGACTGTAGGAGTATGCAGAGCAAGTCAAGTGGTGGAATTATTTACAAGAGTGTCTCCAGAGATTGTTGTTCGGGAGGCGAGGTTAGAGGATTGTTGGGAAGTGGCTGAGACTCACTGTAGCTGCTTCTTCCCTGATTATTCGTTTCCTCTAGACTTGATGCTGCGGGTTGACAGGTTGGTGGCAATGCTTTCTGGATTCACTGTACAACATGGTGGTAGGAGAATTTGTTTGGTTGCTGTTGTCGGTAGCTCAATGGATGAAACCTTCTTTTTGGGAAGTGAAGATTTCAAAATTGGAGGTTTTGATGGCAAATTCAGTCTCAACAGAGGTTCTGTTACTGGGATTTTAACCATAGATACCGTGGCTGATTTTCTTCCAAGAAAAGGACCACTTCGGCAGAGAAGGTGAGTTGAACACATCCACTTGGGCTAATGCTTTGTGCGTTTTCTTTCATTTTTCCTCATTGACTTGTTTTTAAAAATATAGCTTGCCAGAGAATAGAAGTTAAATCATAATTTTTTTTTTTTCTTTTTGCCAGTATAGAAGCACGGTTTCTTATTTTATCTCAATAAATGTACGGATAATGATGTTGGATGTTGATTTAGATCAATTGTTATATAAAATACCAAGTCGGTTTGTTGTTTTAGTAGAATGAATAATATTTCTGGCATACAATTTGTATGAGAGCTTACTTGTTTGATTACTATTATTAGTTTGCAGAATTATAAAATAGAAGAAAAGAAGCTTTCATCTTATTCTTGTTAGCAGAATATATTATCATCAACAGAGCATGAACTATGATCTTTTCTTTTGGGTGCCAATGCTCACTTTGTTTGGCTCTTTTGTTGAATTTGTACTACTTTCTGCTCCCGTTGACTAACTTTGCTAGATAACTTGAAAATGCCTACCATTTGCCTCTTGGTTTGGTATCAATTTGGTAAGACCCTAGTCGCTCCTGCCTGTTTTCATGCACCTAAAGGTTGTTTAACCCCAAGTCATCATAGGCAAGAGAAAAGTTTATTTTGCGTAGTAACTTGGAGACTAGATATATCAGCCATGAAGGTCCTACATCTTTAAGTTTCGCAACTGATGATGTTTGAATTTCAGTTGGACCCTAGATACCCCAATGCTGCCATAAGCTTACTTATCCATGTGCTGATAAAATTCCTTGAACTAAGTAATTAGTAATTCTATGCTATGGAACAAAAAAAGCTAGCTTCTCTGTGGTTCATTTAGTTGCTAACCATTTTCTCTTGCAAGAAACTAACGTTCCTTCCACAGGACTGGAATTGCATATATATCGAATGTTGCAGTCCGGGAGAAATTTCGACGGAAGGGAATAGCTAAGAGACTCATAGCAAAGGCAGAGGCTCAAGCAAGGAGCTGGGGTTGCCACGCAATAGCATTGCACTGTGATTTGAACAATCCAGGGGCCACAAAGCTATACAAAGACCAGGGTTTCAAATCTATCAAGGTTCCAGAAGGAGCAAACTGGCCTCAGCCCAAGACCTCGCCAGATATTAGGTTTAACTTCATGATGAAGCTTGTAAAAACTCCAATCACTGCTTAAATTTTTAGAAACTTGCAAATAATTATTTAGGAAAAAAAAATGGAAATAGTAGGAATTTGAAGTGGCTTGTGGTGTGTGTGTGTGTGTGTGTAGACGGGATCAGCTGCAGATATCATGGCAACTGCATTTATAGGCCTGTAATTTCCTGTTTGTTTGAATAATAGATGAAGATGACATTTTTGTAAAGCTTTTGCCACTTGGTTGAAAAAGGGAGTATTATTTGCTGATATTTTCGGTGATTCTACCAATCTAGTTTTGTACTTTCTAGTTCCTGGTTTGTTAATTGTTAGGCAACGACACCTGCTTATTTGAAGGGCAGGTATAACTTACTGTTTAGTCAATTGTTAGGAACTTGATTCAAAAACAAAAATATAAGTTAGAAATTCATATTTGAACCGAGATTTACTGGTATGTTTACTAAACATTTTTCTCCGTTAGATTTTTTTAATTAAGTAAAAATACAACACTTTTAAACATAGTCCTAAATATGATTCATATGGTTCAATTATTAGACTAACTCTACTTCTTACTTATGTTTGTGACGATTTGAGCCTTTCTTCCTCCTTTGTGTCAAGCAGATATTCCATAATTTCTCATGTGTTTCAAGTTGGGATGTTCTAGTTTTACTCTCACTAATTTCTGACGAAAAATTCTTTTCATTTTAATAGGAGGTGATTACAAAGCTATCCAACAAGCAGAGCTTATGATATTATATGCATATTCTCTGCTATTGTGATTATTCTAAGAATCCCGATGCAGATGTATGTGAAGTGGTTGTAAGCCAGATGCAATAAGAGCGAGCTCAAGTCACACGTCTAACCAAAATTGCCAAGTATTATTATGGACAATGATCACATTGCTCCAGCGAATTCAGAATGCTGTTTGAATATTTATCTTATTCATCTCTCTGAAACTCAAAACCTGGACTATGGAGTCACCTCATAACATTAGTACAGCAGTGCTCTGGTACACGCAAAATATGTGTTTACAAGACTTCAGCTGCACATCCATAAGCTCCAAACTACTCAGTTGCCGAAGTTGCAGATCAGCCACACTGCAGATAATGTCCATACAGAGACATACACATGAAAGCTAACATTTAGAAACTACAACTTAGGAGTTAGGATGCTTGCACAAATTCGTCCAAGGAGGATGTGTCCAAAGCTTGGAACTCCTCAAGGGCAGCAGCCACTGCGAGTCCAAGTTTCACAGCTTCTTCTTTGCTTGGTGCCTGCAGTATTAATGATTTATAGGAGTAGCAACTTTACCGATGATTGTAACAGCTTCAGCAAGTGCTAGAACTTTTATACCTCAATATTAAGGGGAAGAACAGGATCATGAAGCGAGAGTCTCAAAAGCAACCACCCACCAAAGCCAGAAACTCGAACCTGTTTCAGAAGAAAGAAAAATGAGGAAATCAGTAGGGATACTTTGAAATTGAAAGGACCATATTTTTTGGGAATAATATACTCAGTTCAATTAACTGTGCTAACGATTGCTCCAAAGTCTGCTAAATATGGCTCTTACAGTCAAATTCGAAACGTACCCCTTCATAGTTAACAGGAGCTTTCTGAAGCTTTGGATCTGAATCTATACGGTTCTCCAAGTGTTTCAGTACTGCCTCCCCATAATCACGGAAAGATCTGAAATTGCCTGCATATTAGCCACTTGAACAGCAATAACACACGCACAGACAGCAAATATATACAACAACAAACCCTCCTTTAAGATCTGAGTGGTTTTGATCGATTTTCAGTCTCAACTCAGTAGCAAATCCTGGTTCTTCCAGACCTTCTACCAGATCTGTCAAAACTTTACTACCACCACCTCTTCCAGCAGCACTGGCTGAAGCAAGTTTATTTAAGAGTTTGACCTATATTTAAGACAACATTGCATGAGATAAACAGATTAATAAACATTAGTATTGATTCTTTAGTTGATTTATGCACAGCAATTCTAATATGCTAAATGAAGTTAAAAACAAAATGCTATGCCAAAAGCATACCATGAGATATGCCCCATCATCAAGCCAGTGATTCTCCTTGAGAACTCCATGGCCACTGGTTTCAATAGCCAGACGTGACTCCTCCCCAATAGAGTTCTGTTAGCATTGCTTTCAGTTCAGTTTGGAATATTCCAAAAGATGAAGTAGAGAACTTAAATGACTACACAACAAGCTCATACACTCCAATGAAAGCTGAAAAATATCAAATTATGACACAGCAAGAAAGCCTGTTTCAAAATCTACATATTTCATTAAGAATAACATACTCAAAAAGGATTCAGAGAATATCTTTACCTCGATTCAGTCTCTCAACTTTTTTTTTATGCAAAAAAATCTCTCTACCAATGTATACTTAGACTTTTAAAGTAAAAATACTATGAATATACTTATATTTAAAAAAAAAAAAAAAGAAGCATGGGAGTTATAAGCATAAATTTCTGAATTAAGAGGCCGTGTCTATAATGTCTCCAACTAAGGCGCCCTCCTGTGCACTTTTTTTGTCAATCACAGGTTGAAGTTGCTTAAAATCAGTTCATATTATAGTACTTCAAGTTGACTCTCTAGTAATAACATCAGCTAAACCTCATTGGCATAAACTTACCAAAAACAAATAAAATGTACAACCTATGGCTATAAGTCAGGCACTCTGTTGCTAACTACTACTTCGTGTACCAATGGATCATACGACAGACTGATGAGCAGCACAAAGCTAATAGTACAGAATCGAATAGCCAGAATTATTGCTGGAACCATTTTACTGTTGTATGTCAAATTCCTATTCTAATACCGTGCCTCTTGGATCAACCATCTCAGATCCAATAACTTCATTGTAAAACTCATAGAAATAAGATAATTTCAAAAGCAATCTTACCAAATGAATAGCTTCATCAATGACATTTTTATAGCCTCTTTTGAACCGGTGGTGCTTTCCTCCTAAGGGAAATTGGAAGTTATTAACAAATTCATTCTAGGAAATGAATAAAACAGCTTCTCAGTTTTTGTTATAACAAGTTTCTTCTCAATGAAAGTTGTCAGTCCATCTGAAGTCACACTGTCTGTAACAGTAGTTGTTTCTGAATGCTGAAGGAAAGATAAAGAATGAGCCGTACTGGGGAGATAAAAAAAGATTCAGGTTTAAGGGAAAAAATTGGAATGCACAGAGATATGAAAATGTTACTTCTTCAAGAACAATGGCAGACATAAAGGCAATCAGACGATTCCAGTTAAAGTCACGACCAGTGGAATCGACAGCAGCAGATCTTTGAAAACATTATTACAAGTCATTATTTAACGCATTGGATTGAAAAATATAAAACAGATAAAAAAGTGTATGAATAACCATGACCTGTCAACTTCAGTGTCAAAGATGATTCCAAAATCAGCCTTGTTATCAAGGACTTCCTGAATAATAGCTTTCATTGCTGTCTTATCCTCTGGGTTGGGAATATGATTCGGGAACATACCTGATCCCGTGACAATTTTAATTCAAATATTCCAATATCAAATCCCAACTAGAGATTCACAGAATGATATATTACCATCCGGCTCCAAGAACTGACTACCAGAAGTTACAGAGCCCAGAGGCACAAGCACTTTAGCCTGACAAAACATTGAAGTCAAACATTATATCAAAAAGGAGAATCAGCACAACTCAACGATCTAATCAATATAAAATACTTAATTTATCATGCGATCACATACTGCCAACCAGTTAATAAATCCAACACATGGCGAGAAAACTGTTGCATTAGAAATTCTAAAATGACTTGGTATATTACATGAAAAAGTTATTAATGGACCCTTCCGCCCTGGCATAGAGGATCTGGTAATTATGCAATCCATGGAAGTCCAAGGAAAACTATAAATAGTCTGCAGCACATGAAAAAAAAAAAGGTTTTATTTACTTGACCCAGGATCTTCTAGGCAACAGCAGACTAGAGATCCTCTAGAACTATTTTGCTGCTTACAAAACAAGAATTTCATCCATAAAGCTGGAAATCAATCAACAAATAATTGGTCTAGATGACAATGAAGATCATGACAGCAGCATGTGTTTTCAGTAATTGTATATCCAAAAATAAAACATTATATCCACAATTGAATATTTCAATCCCATTGCAAATGCAACTTACAGCAAAAAAATCCTCCTGCTCCATTCCCAGCATCAACAACAATATGGAACCCCTCCAATGGCTTCTCTAAGAGTTGACAGCATCAAACAACAATTAGAAAAAACAAACAAATCATCTAGCGTGAAAAATTCAGAAGAATTTTATGATTGATAACAGGGTACAGAAAAATGTAAAAGAAGCCAGACATATAATAATAATGCTAATTCGGCTTATGTTTCCCTACAGAGTATAATAAAGTTGACATCAATCAACATACATAGTTCCACCATAATTGAACATTTCAGAGAGCTGTTAGTACCTATATTTGCAGCAGCTTTACGGACTGCCTTCACAAGATCAGATGTATACAGAGTCATGTAATCATCTCTCTTCACTGAAGTAGAAGTTTGCTTTTCCGAATTCGTTAAACCTTTAAGAATAAACTTTTTGTATATATCTGCTGCACGCTCCAGGATGTCTTTGATATCAGCTTTCCCAAGCCCTCCAGCATTTGTGAAGAATTTGAACCCATTCCTGTTGTAAGGTAGATGACTAGCTGTTCGCAAGGTAGAAAGCTTCATCAGGTGAAAGTAATCCTTCGAAAAAAAATACACTGCATAACATCAATTAAAACAAATCAAAGTTTACTAAAATCTTAATCCGATGAAACCATGCATCTGGATTTTCAGGCATGTTTAGGATTAAAGATCCATATTTAATAGAAGAATAACATGTAATACACTACCTGTAATCATAATAGCCCCATCCACTGGACATAAAAATGCATCATCTTCAGTAAGTGTGCTATTGAACATTGCCGGTGTAGATGCTAAACTACACAAGGCAAAAGACATGAATCAGATGACTAGCCATAATTAGTGACCAAAAAATAGTTTCTTTATGATGGTAGGACTAAATGTATAGTATATAAGTAAAAGATTGATTTTAAAAAAAAAAACAAAAAACCAAATCATCTCCGGGTCACTTGAGCCAGAGTTACACCTAGTGAGAACCAAGCTGGATCACTGCTTCAACTGCAGGGTCAACTAAACTACAGCTTTTCTATTACATTATACTAAAAGCAAAACTTAACATCTAATGGTCTAGGTCACTAAATGATGCAAAACTTATCCACAATGTTCTGCCTCACCCAAAAAGTAAACCCTTTCCAGTCATAAAAATTTATATCGCTTCAATTTTGAAAGTTTATAAGAAATTATGCCAAATATGCCTCTCTTAAGACTGGACAACATGAGTCTTGATTGAACCATCAACACACCAGCCAGACCTGTAAATGGGCAGCAGCTGGAGTCGCTTGGGCACATCAACATCCACATGAAATATACTAGAGCGCAATGCATGATTAACTGAAAAGTTAAAGAATCAGCGTAAACTTTAGAGAATCATTACCCACCCATACTGAACAACATCCAGACCTGCCTCAGCAATGCCTCGAGAAACTGCATCCTGTAAGTTAAAGAAGAAGAGATACACCATTAGGAAAAGTATGCATCAACTCTATAACTCAAACAAGAGTACAACACAACAAACCACATACAAAATTAGTATCATCCATAAATACGCATGTGTTATTGATGTTACAAATTATCCGAGCACACGTGTCCTGAACGTCAATAGCAGAAAGAATTCTTTGCAATCAAGAAAGATATCACATTAATTATTTGTGCAGATAATTTCTAACTGCTTTGCAATCAAGAAAATTTTCCAAGTACCCACCAGAAATTGCTTCAGGCACAAACTTCAATTTTACAAGGGGGTAAAAGGCTCACTGTAGAATTTGTGCAGATATGTGAGAATCATGACCAATGGAAACTCTCAAAAGTTTGGAAGCACCAGCCTTTTTCTTTTCCAATAACCATGAAGCAAAGCCAGCAGCAATTGCTTCCGTCACGGGTTCAGTGAGGCTAACAGGTTCCCCCTCAACACCAGCAACAGCAACACCACGAATATCACTGTGTGGTCATTAGGAGAATGAACTACAATCAGCCAGATAAAACGAAGGGTATACTAACAGTTTTTGAATTATAACTTATATTTATCTATTTCGAACCTTTCACACTCAATTGGTACAGACATCAAACTACAAAATGAACTAAAACGAAGGTAGTAAAGATTACACATCAGTTACAGGGGCCATCTTAATTAGATCTAGATACATTCATCTATTTCAGAAACTGGCACAATTCCAAATTAAGAAAATCCTACTATCCATTTTCCTTGAAGATTGAAACCAACAGAGAATAGTTGAAAATCAGTGCAAAGATAGCGAGATGGCCTCCTCACCAGCCATTTTGAAGCTTAAGAAAACCAACTTTGTCAAGAGCTGGTACTTCAGTAGTAGATGAAGCAGCTGCAACAAAAAAAGGCAAAATGAGAAACATGAATTCAGCAGGTGCAGAAGATTATAAATTTGTAAGGAGTTGTTAGATAGCTAATCAATGTGAGTAATATCATCATACGAACAAGTCTCCACAAATAACACAACAAAATGATATATTGAAACTTAAAGGAGGATATCATTTGATGCACACTAACAATCAAAGAATAGTGAAATTTTCATTTTAGGGTCAAAATGCAACCATCACATGTGATATCAACCTGGATAGCGAGAGTCTAGAACAGACCATTGCAGTAAACAGTTCCTCTGTTAACAAAACCACTCTGGTATTTGGATAGGTTGTGCATTTGCATGGAGGAGATGCCAGTCCATGCCAACTTCCCTCCTTGCATAGGAAGCAAGTTGCACTTATAAGGGGCACTACAGTCCCTTCGGTATTGGGTCCCGGACTGCCTATTCTGTTGGTGAGTCTGTGCTACAAAGACATTTTGAACAACCTTCCCTGACATTGCCGAAAAAGAATTTACGATTTTATCATATCTGACTCTCGTAAATGCTTGATGAAACATTTATCATTGCTTATTTCATTGCTATAGCCGGATTTCCTGGATTTTTTAGTCTCTTTTTTTTTATTGGAGGGTTATTCATCGTGCTGGACTACAAGACCATGAGGCAAACAGTACTTAGATACCTCTATTGTGTGATCTAAAAGGGATTGTTGCACATACATACAGGATGAATACAACACTAATAAAATGTTAGCGTATCTCATGGCGCCGCTCTTAATCATTGAAAATCACCAAGCAACATTTGGCTGCAATCCCAAAACAGTTTTCAAAAACCAAATTATGGTTAAGAGTTTGTACACCTCATCATTTTCAGTTGTTTCTCAAAACTCCAATCAACCATATTGCCTATATTTCTTGTGTTGCCTGTTCTCAAAAACAAAGAATTGTATTCAAACCGTAAATGAAACAGGCCTTTAAATTTGTATATATTTGTTTTAAAAAAAAAACAAATTTTCTTGTGACTACAAGAAGAAAGGCAGAGAAAAAACATTATCTGAATTTGCAACCGAGTGCGTGTTCGAACTCGGCACCACCTAATTTTACCCTTAGTCTAACATACCAACATAATATTTGATGCAATTCATTTATTTATCCAGCAACAACAAAGTTATCCTTTGAGCATTTCCCACCAAAATCTTCTTCTATATGTTCCACGCCATCTATTTATTTATAAACTACATTATTATCCATTCTCCACTAGTTTTCCATGTTTACACAATTCAATCATGAAAACAAATATACAAGCAGAAGAATCATAAGTAATGCCTGCCATTGTAAGCAAATATTTAAGCATCAGCAACAAAACACAAACGTTCTCCTCAATTTTGAACAGAAACAAATTCCATGCTTATTTCCAAAAATATATCAGCTGGATAAATCAAAATCAAATTAACAAAAAAATTCGTCAAGCATTAACAGTAAGGCACGTACAATAAAATATTAGAAAACAAAGAAGAAAATGTTAATGCTACAACGTGATTGATTAAGAGACGAAGAAGGAGGAAATGAATTTAGCGCTACAAGCATGGAAACATAAATCATGCTTTAAATTGCTAAAAATTGAATTCAAAAGTCCAAGGAATTTACCTCTTGTCATTGATGTTTTTCTTATTGTGTTTAACGTTAGTATAAAATCTTCAAAAACTCTCTTAATTCTCATTTAATAAAGTTTATAGAGAATAACGAGCTCAATGGTCTTTTACCAAAAATGACTTTCAATTTATAAATTTTTTCATCAAAAACTATTTTGAAAAGTTTTCTGCAGTTTTTGAAAGTTACCACCCTCAATAGCCATTACTAGCAGTTGCCAAAAACGTGTAGAAAGTTTATATGGTAGTAGGGTAAGTTATGGGCCACTTATGGGTGATTTCCACAACCACCAACATTTTCCTACTTGGTCCATAAATTTCTCAAATCTTAATAATTAATAAACAAAATATATGAATCATGGCGATAGATTATCAAAATTGACAACTTTTCTTCTATGTATTATAATTTATTATGTTTCTTATCGGTCTATCCATATGCGGTAACTTAATGAATAAACCCTATGTTTATTCATGATCCTACTTAATGATCTTAACTTAACAAATAAATCTCATATTTATTCTAAGTTTGATTATAATGATTTTTCTCTCAAATAAATGCACGCACATAATGAGAAAATATCATATAAATAGAGTTTCATTAATAAATTATATGTACATATACAATAATTTACATAATAAAACCAAGTCTCATTCGATTCACGTGATCTTTAAAACCCTTAGGTGGCATGTCTTTTGTCAAATGATCAATTATCATTAATTTAGTGCTAACGTGTTCAATGACCACTTTATTTTCCTTAACATGTTCTCTAATGGCTAAGTATTTGATGTCAATATATTTACTTCGACTACCACTTTTTTTATTCTTAGTCAAAAATACAACAACTAAATTATCACAATATATTATCAATGGCCTAGAAATAGAATCCACAATTCTAAACCCAGACATGAAACTCTTTAACCATACTCCATGTGAGCTAGCCTCAAAACACGAAACGAACTCGGCCTCCATAGTGGAAATAGCAATCAATGTCTGTTTAGCGCTCCTCCAAGATACAGCTCCGTCAGCTAGCATAAAGATGTATCCAGAAGTTAACTTTCTTGAATCATCACAACCAGCGAAGTTAGAATCCGAGTAGCCAACTACTTCCAAATTGTTAGTTCATCTGTATATAAGCATGTAATCCTTAGTTCCTTAAAGATTTCTCAAGACTTTCTTTACAACTTTCCAGTAGTCCATACTTAGATTACTTTGATATCGTCCCAATATTCCAACTATAAAAGCAATGTTAGGTCTGGTACAGACTTGAGCATACATTATACTTCCAACAGTTGAAACATATGGAATGTTGTCCATTTGTTCCTTTTCAAAATCATTTTTAGAGCATTAGTTCAAATTGAACTTATCACCCTTGACAATTTGTGCTGCACTTAATGAAAAATATTTCAATTTGAATCTCTCTAAAATTTTCTTGATATAGGTTTCCTCAGATAGACCTAATATTCTTTTATGTCTATTTCTATGGATTTTTATGCCAATGACATCCCATATCTTTCATATCGAAATTTTTAGAAAGGAATTGTTTCACCTCATGTAGCAACTATTTATTATTAGTTGCAAGTAAAATATCATCTACATACAGAATAAGGAAACAAATTTTACTCCTACTAACCTTTTGGTATATACACTAATCCATAATATTATTTTCGAAGCCGAATGAAGAGATAACATCATAAAATTTAAAATACCACTGACGGGATGCTTGTTTCAATCTATATATAGATTTTTTAAACTTACAAACCAAATACTCACCATCTTTGGAAGAGAATCCTTCAAGTTATTTCATGTAAACCTCTTCTTCCAAATTTCCATTGAAAAATGTTGTTTTCACATCCATTTGATGTAGCTCTAGATCAAAATGAGCTACTAATGTCATTATTACTCAGAGAGAATTCTTTTTAGACATAGGAGAAAAAGTCTATATATAATTGATTCCTTCCTTTTGAGTAAATCATTTGGCAACAAGTATGGCCTTATATCTCTCAATGTTGCTCAATGAATCTTTCTTAGTCTTAAAGATCCATTTATTTTCAGTACTGCACCGAAAGATATACCGTTTTCCTTCCGGTACCGATATGTACCAGTACCGGTAGATTTACGTGTACCGTTTCGGATTTATCAGCATTTTCAAAACATTTTTAATCTATATACATAAATATATGAAAAATATTCAAATAAAATTAAATGTAATACATTTAAATTAAAATATCAAATATTCATAAACTATATAAAATTTTCAAATGTAAAATAAATAAGATTATGTTCAATACATTTAGCAACCAAATATTTATTCCAAACCATTGTCAAGTAAACACAAACTACTAAAAAGATTAAGTTTAATATATTAAACAACCAAATCATTCAATTACATTTCCAAGTTTCACAAAAATATTAGCCTATTCCCACTGACTTTGATTTGGTGGAATAATAATTTTGTTATTTTTATCAAAAACAACTTCTTCTTTATCAATAATTTTTGAATAAGTAATCAAAGGTTCTTCAATAGTTTCCCAATTCATATCATAATCATCTTTATCAAGAAGGTTTTCCTCCTCAGCTATCCAATCTTGCATAATGTTAATGTTGTCAATATTAATGGATCCAAGAATTCTTTTTCTTTAATAAAATTCTTAGCAATTAAAATATAAGTAAAATTTAAATAAGATCGCCATGAAACATGTTGAAGATTATAAATAAAAACAATTCGAAGTTAAAAGTATAAACAAATATACCTTTCTCGAAGTTTTAAATTGTAACGAACAAAGACAAGGTTATTCAATCTTTTATACTCTATCCTATTTCGCCTTTTGGAATAGATGAACTTAAATGTACTTCAATTTCTTTCACAGTCAATTATACTAATACATTGGCTAAGCACTCAAATTGCAAACTTTTGTAACTCTTGTGTGACATTCCCAAACTGCTCCCACCATGATACTAAAAGTAAAATGCAAAAAAAAATAAATAAATAACAAATAAGATCATATAATCACAAACCAAGTAATAAAAGTTAGTAACCTTATACTTAGATTTAGTTTTCCCCTTTAACGTATAGCTAAAGATATTCCAAAATCACCAGTAAATTTCCTATACTCTTCAAGTTGTGCACTGATAGTTTCTTGCACCATCATAAAAAAACTAATCTTGTAAGTGTATTAAGGAAACCTCTAGTAACTTCATTTTTTCAATTAAAATATGGTCAAAAAAAATATGCTCGGACTAAGTAAGCAACCGGCCATATGCAAAGAAGAACTAAGTTGCTTATCTCATCTTGAATCAATCACTCTCAAATATGGCATATATTGAGAAATCCTATTATTGAACCTCGCATTTATAGTCTCTTTTTCCTTGTCTATAGATTCATAAAAATAACTCATACTTGATTTTTTTTTCACCATCAACAAGACAAAGAACTTTCACAAGTAGTTTGCTAACTTTCATAACATGTTGGCATTGACACCAAAAATCTGTATCTTCAAGAATAATAGAAGCTATTTCTTTCCCTACATTACGTTTTGCATAATGCGAATCCACAAATTTATCTCTAGTCAACATTTGCTTAAGCTCTTTCTTAAATTTCATCAAACATTGAATGCTCAAAAAGTGTGTAGCAAATCTAGTGATTGCAGGGTGACACAAATCTTTATCAAGAGTATACTCTTTTTTTCATCAAAGCAAGCACCCAAGCATGATTATAAATGAATTTTGTAACTTTTCCAGCATTTTGAATAGTTTGATCAATGACAAGAAAGTACCTGGGATTTGCAAAGCTTTCCAACATTAAATCAATGCAATGAGCTGCACAAAGAGTCCAAAAGAACATGTTGTACTTGTACTACAATTTTTTCCCAACACATTTGTAAGAAGCATTATTATCTATAATAAATTGCACAACGTTATCAGGGCCTACTTGTAGAACAATCTCATCAAACATTTGAAATAATGTATATACATCATTTGTGAGTTCTGATACATTAACAAATTTCAAAAACACACTTCTTCATGGATTAAAGACAATAAAATTAACTATAAGCTCTTGTCTTTGATTGGTCCACCCATCAGCCATGATAGAGCACCTATGTAATGGCCAAAATTATCGATAACGGCTAAAAAAATTAATAAATAATAATAAAAAAAAAATAAAAAATGAGATTTATTTTGTTGGGCCAATGATTAGTACATGGAATTGGGCTTAATAGGCCTTTGTTATGCATTAAAATGGGTAAAAAAAAATTAATGAAGCCTAATAATATGTAAATTAGGTTACATGTACATAATTAATTAATAAATTAAAATTATATTTAATTAAATAGAATTTAGCAATTTTAGGGGACAAATGGCCGACATGTATGTTTGGTGTATTAATGAGGGAATTAAATGGTGTTATGGCAAGCAATGTGTACAAATGAAATTAGGCCATGTGGTCATAAGAAATAAAAAACACATGTAAGTAGGTTAGAAACTCTATTCTTTTCATTATAAATAAATGGGAAATAAAAACAAGCAAACGAAACAAAAATTAGAAGAAGAAACACCTCTTTGCCGTGAACCCAAAACCAACAAAAGTTTTATCATTTTCCTTTCAAAATCAAAAGCTAGAAGGAGAGAAAGCTAGACAAATCAAGCTTAATTCAAGTCAAATAAGGTGATTGAGGATGAAACTAAGCATGAGGAAGCCATGGAGCATGAATAAGGCTTGATTAAGGTGATTGAAAGTTAATTTATTTCATGGGTTTTGGTTGTATGATGATGATATATAGTTAAGTTATATGGTTATGTGTTTTGTTGTTATTTTGATGCATGAATCATATTAGAAAGATGATTGAGATGATGATGATGATGAGATTATGAAACCCTAAATGCTTAGATGTTAAATGATGATGAAGTTTGATGTAATGATGTGAAGATATGATGTATGGTGGTTGTAGTTGTCATGAATGATGCATGATAATGCATGAATTTTGATTTGGCCTTGGAGAGGCTGATTCGGCCAACCTAAGACAGTAGGTTTAAGGAATGTTTAATCACTAATTGATGTGAGAAAAATATATAGTTAATGTTTAACTTAATTGGGATAAATTGGTGAAAGGGTGGTATGTTACATTTGAACATATATATATATATATATATGGCAACTTAATGTGTGTATTAGTAATGTATTTGATGCATAGGTAAGTATAACCTAATTTGAATGTCTTGGGACATAAAAGTACACGTTTTAAGGCTTAAAATAAGTTAAGTTAGGACCTGGTCGTGCATGGAGGTATAGGGCAAAAAATGGATGCATATATTTGGCATGTTTGTTGTAGAAATTATGGCTGAGTAAAGTGTAAAGAATGAACCATATCTTGAGTTGTATAACTTAAAATAACAAACTGTAAAAACTAACATAAACTAGACACACCTAGGTATAGAATTTTTCATGACTGCATGTGACGGCAGTGAATTTTTGAATATGGTAATTCGGTAGCGAGACATGGAACCAAATCCCCTGCACAGCAGTTACTAATTTAGCCATAACTTGAGTTTTATTTAACGAAATCAAAATCCATAAAAACATGCTAAAACTAGACACATGGGAGCATGTCCTATAAAAATTTTAGCTCCAAATTCCATACCGAATGATCGTAATAAAATTTTAAAGTTAGTATATGTTCAGTGAATTTGCATATTAAAGGGCAGAAACTATTTTGATAATTTCTTAACTTTCGTAACTTTGAATCGAATTCCGTAAAATCTGTAAAGATCCTAGATACCTCAATTTATCAATGGAGATAATAATTTATGAATAACTTGTTGTTTACCTATGCTATATAATTATGAAAATTCATTATTCTAATAAAAATGTTCGTTTGTAGATCGAAGACAAGATCCACCGTTAATGCCACCATAGCTTTGTTGGCCATGTTCTAAATTTGTGAGTAGAGTACTTACTCTCTTTATTTGTTTTTTTGAAAAAGTATTTGAGATTGTTGTTGATGAGAAAATGACGAGTTTTAAAGAATTGTATACGTTTTATGAGATTTGTCGATCTTTATACTTGTGATCGAATCTTGATGAGATTTACTGTTGTAGTTTGATATGACTTATTTATTGAATTTTATAATTTCATGATGTTATAATGATTTTAGCATGAATTTTAGAAAGAGTGTTTTGAGAATTGACGTTGAAATTTAGTATTTGAGATGTTGTTTTATTTTTGTAGACCCTCCCGGATACACGATATTTAACTACATGCACAGATCGTAAATGGGAGAATCAGGGGGACGCTCTTGGTTCCTCCCCTTTATAACGACCGAATGACCTATTTCAGGGCATAGTATATTGAACAACCTGATGATACATTCCCAGACGTAATGTATTGATATTTTTAGTTTTAGAAAAGATATTTAAATGTGGTAGAGCTTGAATATGATTTACTTTTACTTCAGTTCTGTACATTTTCATAACAAGATTTATTTTAGATTATTTGTTTGTTTTTCTAACAATTTAATTTAAATGTTTTTAGCTCCACTCATCAAGTCTTTTAAAAGATCTAACCCCTCCCCCCTCCCCCCTCTCTTCCCAGTTTTGCAGGATCGTCCATTTGGTGAGCCATGACTGACTTTTTGTAGAGACATGCAAAGAAGAGGAAGATGGCTGCAGTTATTAGTGTGGTCAAGTATATCATGCATGGTAAGAAGTCCTATATTCAAACACAGCATGTAGTTAACATTTTGCTGTATTTTGAAATCATGTACATGTACAGATAATGTGTGTAAACTTTGATGTAGTTGATATATATATATATATATATAT
>JAXCLQ010000006.1:8249145-8268756 GCA_035584115.1 Cedrela odorata | reverse complement strand
TGCATGGTTTCGGGCAAGAAGCCCATTTTAAAACTGCATGTGTACATGGATGTCATATTTGTTTATTAAAGTCAAATCACTATAGCATGGTTTGTCAGAGGCTTATGGTGATGGTGGGATCCATTACTTGCCAGTAACATTTTCAGATTTGGAATGTTACAACCTATAAGTCTTCCACGAATTCTTGATATCAAAAAGATAGTTATTAACCTCATGCACACAATCTTTTAAAAGAACTCATCTAAATTCATGAAAGTTTTGTGCTTTGAAACCAGGTCCAATTGCAACAATAGCATCGATTATCGGTTGATAATATGTCAACATCAAACCACTATCTTGCCATTGCCATTTTTGCTTGATGAATAACTTCCTTACTTTGTAGTGCACTTTTGATACTAAGTTGAACACCAGAGGTGGCTATTGAAGCAAAGTAATTTTGAAGTACTTTCCTTTTTTTTTTACTCATTACTACCCAACGATTCTTTTCCTTTTGCCCTCTCAGATCCAATAGAATGAGGACTTGTCACATTAATATCTTCATCTTCATCACTTGGAAAATAGTCACCATAAGGAATTCCAATTTCATCTCGAACTTTCTTTTTTATAGTTTGCTCTTTTTTTTCAAATCATCAAACAATTCTTTCATTTACCATTGCATATCACAAGGTACCTTGGAGCAATGTTCAACATTTCCCAAAATTCCAACTAAATGTTGCTTCAAACGAGTAATACCTTAACCTTGTATATACTTATTACAATAAAGGCATATAGTTTAGTTCATTTTACCCAGCACTTTTATACAATAAGCCCAAGCAGGATCATCAGATTTTGCTGGGGCAAAACCAATATTTGATCCACTTAATGTATTTGATGCCATGAAATATCTAGAAACAAAATTAATAGAATCAAAGTATTGATCAATGACAATCAAGATGATGATGAAGATAAGGCGGAAGATGGTTATAACGAAGCTCGAAAAAAGTTGGTCAAAGTTTTCGCATATAAATCTGATAAAAAATAAATTAAAAGAGCAACCTTTTTTTCCCATGATCATAATCTCAAAGTAGGTAAAGTTATAGCCATTTATTAAAAAAAATCATTAACCTTTTTCTATGTCATCATATCAACATAGTTTATGGTCATGGTGAAACATATAAGTTAGAACCTATTACTTTATAGGTCATGTTTATCGAAACATACTAAGTAATAACACAATTATTCTATATATCTAAAATGAAACATACAATTACAGCCCATGTAACAAAAGGGCCTCATTCCATAAAGCTCAACAAATGTTCTTCTTAAAGTCCAGAAAATTTTGTAAGCATACCGTTAAGCTATATGATGCTTCCACTTCACCAGTATTCTTAGTTGTGATTGCAACAACTCCAAATTGCGTGAGGGCTTCAAATGTTGAGACAATGACACTCACGATTTTTCTAGAACTCCTACAAATTATATGAAATCTGAAATTTTAAAATATTGAAGAATGAGGTTCTTTCAAGATTTTGAAACGAAATAAAAAGAAATCATAAAGCATATGGATTGGCACTTGATATGTTTAAGTATGTCAAATATAAGTGCAAAACTTGGTGGTCACTCCTAAAAGTTCGCGTTTCTCAAACACTTTAACTGTTATACTGTCAAAGTGAAGTAGAAGCATAGCAGTGCCAAACATAGCCTACATAAAACCACATATACATATAATCATCATCAGAAAGTCCCAGAACTATTATGACATGGCAAAATTCCACTCAATTCTAAACTATAGAACTCATTTCCCTGGTTATGTATAATGTGGGGCATTAGTTGAAAAATATATTACAGCACAAGTATTGTTCACAAAAATTAAACAAGCATTGTAAATCCATGTTGATGGAGTAGTCAGGGATAAACATTAACCTTTTTCATCCACATAAAAGAAATGGAAAACGAAACCCGAAAAAGCATTGTTGGAAATATCAAAGGTCAAAAAGGAATCGTTAGAAGATATAATAGGCAATGAAACAAAAAGATTATTTGAATTCAAGTCCAAATGCACAATAGATATAGTAAGATTTGGAATTACCCCCTGCATTTGGTTATGAGAAAGAATTAAATAAACAAACGTGGAAAAAGATTTCCAAAACCAATTAGGAATTTTATGCTGAATTCTTGAGTTTGATATGTCTAAAAAACTTAAATGCTTTTAGGAAAAAAGCCACAACGGAAATTCAGGCCCTAAATGACAAGATCGCAATCCTAACTGATTAAGTTGAAAAGAAGGAACCCAATCGGGATTGACTATCAACTTCAGTGAATTTCCAAATACATCAAATTCCAGTAGCCTTGATAGATTAGAAAAGTAAATTTCAGAAAGAGTTCCATTAAAATGGTTATTGGAAAAGTCAAGAAATCTCAAGGATGAAAGTTCTCCTAAACCCATTGGAATGGAATTAGAAATAAAGTTGTAATTAAAATCAAGAATGTCTACATTTTTTAATTCTCTAAGTTGATTGCTCAAACGACTAGAAAGTTGAGCATTACTTAAATATAATGACTCTAGTCCAACTGAAATGTATCCTGAGAATATATCAAAGATTTTATATATCTCTTGACTCAAATTGACGTTTGTAAAAGAGATTGACTTCAAGTTGCAAAATCTTTTCCATGATGTCATAATTTTTCCTTCTAGTTCATCATTATCTGAAAGATCAAGATTTTGCAAAGAAGTCAGGTTTCCAATATTAACGAAAGCCTCACCTCGAAAGCTATTCCCCCTCAGAGAAAGGTACTCAAAATGGCTAATTCTATACAACCATATCGGTATTAAAGAATTGAAATTATTGAAAGATAAATCAAGATGTCTAAGAGAGATAAATCTGTGACTCCGACAAAAAATGAATGAGACCCTACATCATACATATTACTCTTAACTTTTAATTTTTCTAAACCACTCATGTAGTGTATAGATTTAACCCCTCAAAGTAGGTATGGATACGATTAGATTAGCCAAGAGTATTTCCTCTAGATCAAATTGCAACTATTCTCTTGTCACAAACCTTTCTTCGATGCCGTCTTTTTTACGCCTCTCTCCTAATGTCGCGTCTCTACTCTCTATCTTGTGGAATATGAAGAAGCTTTGAGATTTCTTCATATTAGGGCATGAGATGAGATAAAGGAACGAGGAAAAAATGTTGAAAGCAGAGTACCAATAATAGGCTGACAACTGTATAATGAAAAAAAACAAAACAACTGAAAAGTGAAAAAGCTAAAGATGATGGATAAAACTGGTGTACTGACCGAAAAACAAAATTTTGGGAGGTACAGACAAAATATGACGAAACGGACGGATCAAGGCGGTGCCGAGCGGAGCAAATAAAAAAATGAAACAATGATGTGTTTGCTCAGTTTAAGGATCGAAACGGAGTGTACCGGTAAATACACCTGGTACTAGTACGGCATCGATAACTTTGGTTTAAACCCTTTAGGCAACTTAACAAAATCTAAGACTTCGTTCGTTGATATGGAATTCATCTTATCTTTCATGGCATTATACCATAAGTTAGATTCTTGACAACTCATGGCTTGTAAAAATGTATCAGGATCATTTTCGGCTCCAACATTATAATCAGACTCTTATAGATACACAATGTAATCACTAGGTATAGATGATCTTCTTAATGTTGTATCAACATTCTTTTGAGGAGGTTGTTGTTCAACTGGTTGTTCAATATTTTCTGGTGATTCCTGAACAACTGGAACATCATCTGCTTGTGGAGTTTGATTTTCATTCATTATTGGTTAAATATCAACCATTGGATAATCAACACCAGTTTGTACTAGAGGGGTATTATTAATGACAATTAATTGACTACCTAAAGTAAAAGGTTTTGAATGATCTTCTTCAGAAACTATATTCTGAAATTGATCCCTCCCACTAATCAAGTCATTTTCAAGAAATTTTGCATTTCTTAAT
This sequence comes from Cedrela odorata, assembly GCA_035584115.1. NCBI lineage: Eukaryota > Viridiplantae > Streptophyta > Magnoliopsida > Sapindales > Meliaceae > Cedrela > Cedrela odorata. Next base: position 8,264,798 of record JAXCLQ010000006.1, on the reverse strand, counting down.
TCCACAAACCTAGTGTAATGAGATAGACAGTAAATTTTGTATCCTTTAAACCTTTTTGAATATCCAATAAAATATCCACTAATGGTTCTTGGATTTAACTTTTTTTCTTGTGAATTGTAAACTCTTACTTCAGAAAAACAACCCCAAACGCGTACACGTTGCAAACTCAATTTTCAACCTTCCATAATTCAAATGGTGTTTTTATAACAGTTTTAGTTGGAACACGGTTTAATATGTACACAGCTGTTTTAAGAGCTTCAGTTCACAATAACTTAGGAAGTTTAGAGTTACTTAACATGTTTCACACCATGTCTAATAATGTTCGATTTCTTCCTTTAGCTATACCATTTTGATACGGAAAATCAGGCGTAGTATGTTAGGCAACAATCACATGTTCTAAAAGAAACCTCGCAAATGGACTAGGTGCTTGTCCATTCTCAGTGTATTTACCATAATATTCACCACCTCTATCAGATCTCACGATCTTTATTTGCTTATTGCACTGTTTCTTTACTTCAACTTTAAATATTTTAAAAGCATCTAATGTTTGATCATTAATATTCAACAAGTAGAGATACATGTATCTTGAGTAATCATCTATGAATGTGATAAAATACTTATGACCATACGAGTCTAAGTTAGGGCTATATGTATCAGTATGTATGATTTCTAATATGTCATAACTCTTTTTGGCACCTTTCTTTGACTTGTTAGTTTGCTTACCTTTAATACAATCTACACAAGTGTCAAAATCAGTAAAATCTAGAGTACTAAGTACTCCATCATTTACTAATATTTAGATTCTCTGTATGGAGATATGTCCTAATCTTCGATGCCATAACATAGAGGAATTTTTATTCATAACACATCTTTTATTACCTATACATGTATGCATTGTATTATAACAAGCATCATTTTATAAGTTAACATGAAAAAGACCATCAAACAATGTATCATTTCCAATAAGATCAGATTTATAAAAAAATATTTATAAATTAATCTGAAAATGAAAATGAATATCCGGGTAAATGTCTTGAAACTAAAATTAAATTCCTATAAAAACTAAGAATATAAAAGGTTTTCTCTAATGTCATTACAAAACCATTGTTAAGAACTAAACTGTATGTCTCAATAGCTTCTACGAGTAAGTGTATCTTGTTTCCTGAAAAGATATATTACTCAGTTCTCACTAGTTTCCTTAGATTTTGTAAACCCTTCAAAACATTGGTAATATGGATTGTAAAACCAGAATCAATCCACCATGTGTTATGACAAATATCAGCCATATTAGATTAATAACAAACAAAAGATATTAAAATATTTTTTTTAAAAAGCTACTACTGAAATTTCACGCAATCCTTTTTTATATGCCCCTTTTTCTTCCAAAAGAAATATTTGGATTCCTTCTATATTTTAGTTTTGAAAATATTTTTGGTGTTTTATCTTTTTCCTTTTGATTGACTTACTTTTTCTTCTTTCCTTGTACAGTCAAATGTGCACTCTGTAAGCTTTCTCTTAATTTCATTATCAACCTTCCTTCCTCTTATATACATATAGTCATTAGTTTATTAATAGATCATTACCACTCTCAATAACCATTACCAACAGTTGTCATAAATATGTAAAAAATTTATACAATGGTTGGAAAAGTTATATAGACTGATTTCCACAACCACCAACAATAGCTTCGCCTCACATTTTTCCTTTTGATAGCGAAGATCGCGAGGGAGGAGCGGAGAAATTGATAGAATACTACCGCCTCAAGAAGGAAGAGCAGGTGAAGTCCTTTTATATGCGCCACCTGGCAGCGGTATTTTATACGAATATTACAATCTAGCTCCAGATTTTTTTGAAAAATAATAATAGATTTTGTTTATCCACCGATCTACAACGACACGGCGTCGTCTTAAAGAAACGTGGTCGGTTCGGTCCAATTGAGCCAATCAGAGGCGGTTTGAGAATTCTATAAAAATCCAAAACCACACGGAGACCGAGAGAAAAAAAAAAAAAAGAAAGAGGAAATCCACGAAGCAGACGACAAAGAAACAAGACAAGATGATTGAGGTGGTGTTGAACGACCGGCTGGGGAAGAAGGTGCGCGTGAAGTGCAACGATGACGACACCATCGGCGACCTGAAGAAGCTGGTGGCGGCTCAGACCGGAACTCGAGCAGACAAGATTCGGATTCAGAAGTGGTACACAATTTACAAGGATCACATCACCCTAAAGGACTACGAGATTCATGACGGCATGGGCCTCGAGCTCTACTACAGCTAAATCTGTTATATAACTGCTATGTTATTACTAGGTCTGCGTCGTTCTCTTATTTTATGGTTTCGTTGTTGTTGTTGTGTTTGACTTTGTGGATTTTGGTTTGAAGTTTGCTTATGTTTATGTTAATTTTATGAAATTAGGTTATGTATTTGTGCTTATTTCTTCTGTTGAACTATATGAATTAATGGATTCTGATGATTTTGTTGGTGGAATATTAATTGTTACAACCTTTCATTACTATGAAACGGTTGAAGTTATATGAGTATTGGACTACTGGAGACTGATAAGTAATAGATTTACTTGCGAATTTCTAATTTACTTTTCCAAGCTCATGAATTATTGAAGCTAATTGTCTTGGCTGATTCCTGCCACAATTTTAATGGAAAGGAATCTTTAACAAGAAGTTATTGTCACATTCATTCGCTAGTAATTTCCATTTTTTTAAAAAAGTCTTTTTTCCTCAATTTTAAAACCCGTTTGATTATTGATTGTTTTTTTTTTTTTTTTTTGGGAAGAGGTTGCGAGGAATATTGTTGTTAAGCATCCCCATTCTTGGACGTAGTGATATACTGTTTTCTACTTTTCTCATAATATCTTTTCTAGTGGTCATATGAAAAAATTATTTTTCATGTATTTTCTTTGAAAAAATTTAGTTACATGGATAATGTAAAGATAACTCTAATCTTAGTACTTGAAAACTGTTTTAAATGTGAATTGCAGTAGGAAACTAAGATATGTTCTTGTTCTTGAAAATGTTTTAAAGACAGAACATGCAGCCAAACCCAACCATGTCATAATATTATTGTGTCGCACATTAACAAGACATTAAGTGTTGGAATAGTTGAAGAGTGCCAGAACTTACTCCTTTGATTTAAATTTCTAAGATTTCAAAGGCCTCTAAAGCAATTATCCATCATTTTTTATTTTGGATCTTTTCTTCGAGAGCATGGATTATTGCAGACTCAATCTTTCTGTTCATCCTTTTTCATTTCATGTTTATTAAAAGTTTGGCAAGATCTTGATTGGATTGAGCAGTAGGTTTTTTAATCATGTTTTGCTAGTGAATTGATTTTGTGTGCTCACAACAACTACTTAGCTTTTGTTATACTCTTCAATCAACTTTAAATTAATAGGTGAAGGATTGGACACAGAATTGACCCACTCATGGAGTTGATCAGGCCATAGAAAATGGAGTTGATTTTATGCATGTATGGTTTTGATTTAACACTTGGTTGACAGTTCAAATGGTACAGTTTTGAGTCTTCTTGGGCGGCTTTGTATGCAAGTCAGGCTTGTAAAAATTGCTAATGTTTTACTTGGAAGAGAGTTGACTGGTTTAATTGTATTTTTCCCATTTAGTCTGTTTCATCAATGCTGGTTTCAAGCATTGTTTAGTCTGCTTTTGTATGTTCAACTGACATGAGTTTGGCTTGTCCTGATTCCAGTTGTTTTGTTAAAATAGTTTATCTGGCTATGTGTATCTGTAAGAACAGTGAAAGAAAATTTGGAGAATGTGTTAGGGTCCAAGATCCTTTTTATTTTTAATTGATTGCGTCTTTTGGTGGATCTAGCTTCTTTAGATTTGAGAAAGTTTGGATGAGTGAAGTGGATGAGTGAAGTGGATGGTGAAAGAGTTTAACTATTATCTTTATATGATTTAACACTTGGTTTGATGGTGAAAATGGAGTTGATTTTATGCATGTATGGTTTTGATTTAACACGTGGTTGACAGTTCAAATGGTACAGTTTTGAGTCTTCTTGGGCGGCTTTATATGCAAGTCAGACTTGTAAAAATTGATAATGTTTTACTTGGAAGAGAGTTGACTGGATGAAGTGTATTTTTCCCGTTTTTGTTGTCGTGATAACCATAAGAACAATTGTTATTTGCTGGTTATGAACAAAAAAATTGTTTCTAGTTATGCTTTTATATTGATTCAGATGTATGGCTTCACTATCTAATCTGAAACTGTTTTGTTTATTGAGCTGGTATCAGGTTTTATCTTGTTGAATGGTGTATAAGTACAGTTGGCTGCACAACTTTGCTTAATTCTTCAAAGTCTTGTAAAATAAAATAGGTTATTCACCACTTACAAGTGTCCGTTCGACTTTTGCCTTTGAAAGTTTAACTGTGAATTTGTTATTTCATTTCTGTAGTCTTGCTTTCAATTCCAAATAGTGTGCGTTTTTTTATGTATGACCTATGTTTTGAATCTAGAACCTCACCATATGGTCTTTTTTATTTTATTATTCAGGTAAGGTGTGATATAATAAGCAAGGCATATTGGAAGATGTGGCTGGGCCAACTTTACTAGTAATGTCCTTTAAGATAGCACATAATATACTTATGAAACGTCTAAAAGCTTATTTGTGTTTCTATAATGTGTGTGGGATATGCTATTACTATTAGTATTGAATGGCATTTGGTTCCCTATCCATAACAGGAGTGTTGAGGTAGCACTTGTTTATTATGATGCATTATGCGTGACAATAAAAATTCTGGTAGTCCTTGGATAAGTATGTACTTTCTTTTTTCTTAATATGGTAGATGATCCGTTAGTCATTTGCAGCCTTTCACTGTACTTTGACGTTCGCATCAACTACATGAATTGCGGGGTTGATCTATTGTAGATGTTGTGGAAAAGGTGAGGAGAGTTGAGTTTGTCATCTCTTAGTTTAGCAACTGCTGTTTGCGAAATTAACTACTATTTCCATATTCAAAGTTCTAGATTGGAATCCAACCCTTGCTTCCATTTTTTTTTTTTTATTTGAAAACTTTGGATTCAAGCAGCTTTGCGGGTGTGGTGGATACATGGAAATAGGCACACAAGTTTTCTCGTGCATTTCTGTTTCATCAAATTGGCATAGAATGTTGCCCATTTGTAAATATCAAACAAATTTCCATATTGATAAATTGTTAGGAATTCCAAAGTGGGGGTTTTGGGAATGGGATTTATAATCCTCTGATGCAGACCAATATGAAATAGAAGTGTCAGTCATCAAGACAACTTTTATTTCAAATCAAGTAGGCTCGGCTCATGTACAAAATACTCCAACGCTACTTCAAACCAAATTAACATTGAATTAGCTTCCAGGCCTTTTTTCATATTGAGATGTTATGGTACAGGTAATTGGAATGAAAAATAATGCTCGTAATAAATAAATAACTAGTAAATGTAATCCTCTGTTTTACTTGTGGAATGGTAGTTTTATATAATTTCGTTGGTAGTCGAAAATACTTACTTGGATACCTTTGCATGATATCTCTAACCAAACCATTTTACACAACAACAGGGACAGTGTAATTTCGGGCGATTGCGAGTTGACTTGAATGAATAAGAACACAGCCAGATGATCCGATGTTCCATGTTCTTAATGTCTGGTCTCCAAGTACCCATTTGTCTGAAATCTTATTTCTTGTCTGTGTTGACTTATTATAAATACATACGTGCATACATTGTTTAATGGATGGGATGGGATTCATTCTTGGATCTTGTTCATTAAAATAACAACACCCATTAATTAAAACAGCTTGCTTTCATTTGCTTTGCTTATTTAATTAAAGTACCACCAAATTACAAGTATGGGAAATTTGCAAGGCAACTGACTTCTCTCTTTACCATATTTATATTCCCGCTTTAACATTAATCTCATATGTTCTACTAAAAATCTCGTCTTCTTGTCATACAATACAACATGAGTCATCTTCACTACCATAAAATAAAATGCAGATCAAATTCAAACCCTCTTATTTTTCCTATTATTTAACCTTTTTTCTCTTTAAACTGGTCAGTCGGTCAAATAAAGACTAGCATACTTCAAGATCCAAGATGGCAACAATGGTGCACGTTCGTTCTTGATTCATGTGCCCTAATTGCTGTAACTTAACTCGAAGTTTCTTTGTATTCAAGTCAAGCTCATGTTATTTAATTATTTTTGAAGCTAAGATAAGCTAGGTCAACCAGGAGGAGAAGAAGAAAAACGTTGACAATGGCAGAGAAGAGAAAGCTGGCTACCGTTCCTTGACTCACGAATCTTTGTCTGCCTCGTGCAACTTAAATTAAAACCCAAACCTTTACTCTAGCTAAGCTTCCTATTTTTTCTATACTATTAAATTCAAAGTTCATATATATTTTCAATGCTTTTGACTGGTAATCCTTAACCATGGTTAAATCTTCTTTCAATGTCATTTTTGAGCTAATCCAGATATATATTATTACTATTTTTAATTTATTAAATCAAATCCCCATGATATTTTTTTATATACTTCCATCGACCCTTGTGGCACATTCCGTCCGTTAATGGTTTGAATCACGATAATCCTACTCCTTGTATTGATTATCACTTCACATCACTCTATTAAGTGCTCTGCTCTATAACACTTGCAAGTAACTTCTCCACTTCAAGTACAAGTAGTTTATAAAAATTATTCTTTCTAAATAGGTTGTTTGTTTGTTTGCTTGTTTCAGCAAAATACATCAAAATAGATAAGAAAATGCTTTGTTATAAAATCAAAAACGCTTTCAAACAAACCCCAGAAGAATCACATCAAATATTTATTTTGTTGCGAAATATCTGTCAGCAGCATGGTGCATGGCTCATAGGGATTTTGTCTTTGATGCAACTGCTAATCAGCTTTCTTAGGAGATGTAACAGCAAATCTTCTTAAGACTCGGCTAGGCTTTTGGCAAAAATCCTGTCATGATCCTAACAAAAACATCCCAGAATCTCTGTGTTCTGCTCTGCTTCAGAGTTTGTCGCTTATTTTACCAAATTTCAAGGCCTAATTTTAATTAACCAGGAACAGATAGATAAAGTTCAAGTCTTCGAAGTTCCACTCCACTACTACATAACAACAGAAAACAAGGACAATTAAATGGACCAAGATTTGTCTTTGTCTTGACTATAATTGGAATGAATCCTAGGAAATGGCTGAAGAGAACAGTGGAGTACAAACATGTTCCAAACTAGCCTCTAGACATGTTTTACTTTCGTTATCTCGTCTAGAATTTCTGATTGTTAATAAATCAAAAGAATTTGCAAAAGCTAAAAGTCTTGTCTTTTGAATGAAAGCTTCTCACAATCTAAGAATTTTTTCCGTCCACGAAAAGGTTTTTTCATCCATGCATACTTCTAATTCAAAAGATTAAGCAGCAAATAAAACAAAGAGCAAACTTGAGAATCTGTGTTAACAAACGTGAACTACAATATCCCTAAATTGGATGAAGAGGACTTCTCCTACAACATCCAAAAAGATGAAAACAAAAACTAGAGTGCAAAATTAAAACAAATGCTGTGGAAACTGTACAGTTAACAAAAACTCCTTGATGTCTATCTTCCCAAGTTGTCACTGCCTGAATCTGTAAGAATAGTTAGCCTTCTTGCTGTCTTCAAAAACTCACTGCAGTAGCAAACGGATATAGAAACATATTATACTTTGTTGATATCATAAAAATAAAGAGGATTAGAAACACAGATAGAAAGAACAAAACTAAAGAAGATGAAATTACCCGAAGGGTTCATCTCCAGTGTGTTTAACAGAACCTGCTGCATCTCGATACAGCACATTGCTAAGCATTTCTGAACTTTCTATGCCAAACATGTTGGCTAGCTTTCCATATAGCTCTTCATACGACCCTAGGACGGACAGATCAAGGGTTCGACCTACATCTTCCGATTCCATGAACACCTTGCAATGACCAGTCTCCAAACCAAGATCAATTTTTTGATGATATTTGCACCAAGGAGACCCTTCATCGGAAGAGTTTTCCATCGGTACATTCTGATGTACTGCAGAACCAGAACCGTCAGAAGATATTGTTGTCTTCTCTGGGTTCCCATCTGATAAACTGTTTCCAATTGTATCGCCAGAACAGCTTCGAGAACTATTTTGCTGGGGAAGAATGAGTTGACCAAACAATAAGATGTGGGGTGTCTTTACTTCATTGTTATCCTTAAGACTCTGAGTGGGATTTCCCATAGTCAGCAAACAAGATATATTTTCAAAATTTCCAGTTTCACTCAAAAAATTGTCAATGGGGATTCTAGCAGGTCTTGCGGTATGTTCAAGCTGCTGTAAACCGAGTGGAAACAGACCCGACTGCAACTTGTTGAAGCGGAGATCTGATGAAGATAGTCCATATTGGGCATGCCTGGCTCCCTGTATGCCTGCAGGAATATTGTCTGAAATACGACGTAAGGGGCTGCTGCTCATGAGAGGGTTTCGGGAAAATGATGTAATTGGAAGTTGGTTAATTAAGGAAAAGTCTGGGTGTTCAGGAAGCCGCAACTTTTTCCTTGGTGGTGAGAAGGGAGAGAGATGAATGGCTGGTATGTTTGATACCAATTCAACCAGCCACGGGCTAACATGCTTCACATTCTGAAGTAGATCTGGCTCATCCCATGCCACCTGAGAAAGATAAATATTTGCAGAGAAGATTCAGAACCAAGCATTATATTAGGGAAAAGAAAAAATGAATCACCAAAGTTTGGGAAACAGTTCAAAACATAAGTCACAGAGTGACTATAACTTGATTAATGCAAGTTCAAATTTCAACAGATATTTGAGGCAAATATAGAGTTAATATCATCTCATTCAGTTAATATTTTCTTTAGTCACTTTGTATTCAAAAAATGAAGGAAGAAAGAACAATAAAAGATGTAGAAACGATAAATTTAGAATTCCATACTGACATGCACCATATTTCAGATTCAGTTATAAAAAATGCAGGTCAATAAAGAAGTTCACTATAACAAAATTCAGAGTAGGAAAAGCAAAAACATCAAATTTACAGCAATAATAATTAAAAATTGATAAGAAAACATGGAAATGATGACTTAGGCGTACCTGCAGAAGACGCCATGGTGAATTAGGCCAGTGAATGGGATCAGCAACCTGAACACAAGAAATGGTTCCCATGAACCAACTGATCCGAGATGAATCCTCGGTTTCAAAAGCCATTTTAAATCTCATTCCAGAACACCACTGGATTTGCATTGCATCCCTAACAGCTGAGGCCTTCACAACAAACTCTGGAGTGCTTGCACGCGGATAGTAAACAACCTCAAAAGGTTTCCCACTGGCAGCAAAAGTTGCAGCTTCAGCAACAGACTCAGCCCTAACTCTTCCTCTAAAATCACTATTAGAATTCCTCATAGATAACTTATTCTCATCCTCCCTCATATAAGCCGAATACCCCACTAATGGGAAGCCACAATTTCCACCTCCTGAATTCCATCCAACTAAATAATCAGATCCACCGCCAATTCCTCCTTTCTTAGCCCTTCGAATTCCCACACACAGATCCCCATTCTCTGCTCTCAAAAACACTATAGAATCCCCAGCAACAAGTTTCTTCTGATTCACAAAATTACTCCATCCAGTCGTCAAAAGATGACGACGAGGGGTCCCCCTATAAATATGCCTAAACTTCCATACTTCACCATGCACATCCTTTGCAAGAATAGTTTGAACAGGAGGTTCTGCACTATAATCCAATCTTGGAAATATAGTTTCAGCACAATAGCGTGGAACAGAGAACCCCCCACCATTATTTGCATCAGATTGAGTCAAAGTCTTAGCAAAAGAAGCCGGCTTTTCGCTACACTCATTAATCCTTCCATTTCCATCAAACCCCGCATCATCAAAATCATCAAAGCCAATGTTATTCAACGCAATCAGTCTAATTTTAGCATAAACCTCATCAGTTTCAGTATCTGCCATATATTTTATGGCAGTTACTCGACATGGGATCATTGAAGGGACGTTAAAATTTGATAATTCGATGTTTCCTTTGGCATGTTCTAAGTGTCCCTGAGGAAAATAAAAGACTTTAGAGTTTATTGGCGGCATTTGAACCATACCACCAGCACAGGCATGCCATAGTTGCGAATCTAAGCAGCTTTCTGCTGTTGGGTTCTTCTTCATTGAGTCTTTTGCTGAATCCATGACTGTAATCATTGTTCAATTATGGCCTTTCAAGCATAAAAGTTTCTCCTTTACTTTGCTTATTACTGGTTTCTGTCAAGAAACTGCCAGAACATGAATAAATACAGAAACTTGTCAGATATATTAAAAAATAACATAAAAATCAATGAAAAAAATTGAACTTTCTGGGTTGGAAATTCATCATGATTTACAAATCATGAACAAAATCACATCTTTCCTTCAGGTTTCTCAACAACCCAGCAAGAAAACTGAAAATCCCATCAAAAAAAAAGATGTTACACAATCTCTTTACCTTATCTCTCAAACGAAATTCTGCAAACAAGAAGAATAATCACACAGATGCACTCAGAAGAAACAACAACATACTCATCCAAAACCAAAACTTGTCCTAAACTGCACTCAGAAATTGTGAACAGAGAGAAAGAGATGGGTGTTTGGGAAAGTGGGAGAAGAGTGAGAGTTTAAAGAAAAGAAAGGAATGTGTGTTGTGTTCAGAGTGAAGAAGGGTGATAGATAGCGTGCAGCTTCATTGGGTTGCCGACCAGAGCAGACTCACAAGCGTTGTTAAAATAAAACAAGCAAGTGAAAACAAATGGAAGAGTGTTTTTCATTTTCTCATTTTCTCTTTTTTTTTTTAATTTTTTTATTTGTGTGCTTTTACGATGGTTTTTGATCGCACAAGTCCACTGCTACAGCCAAGCTCAGGTGATTTTACTCCATCTTCATACAAAACCATTTTTTTCCCAGATCTCCAACACGCGCTTCAACACTTTCCCTTTCTTCACGTCAAGCGAGTGTGATCACTCTCTACGTTAATTACATAGAGAGTATTAACGCGACAAGAAAGCGAGTGGGAGTCAGTGATGGGACAGGTTCCCCTCACAATCAGAAAAGAAGCATCCAAATAATAAAATAAAAAACACGGAATTTACTTTTAAAAAAAAAATTATAAAAAATTAAAATATTTAGATAATATCCTCTCGCGAGATCTTCAAAAAATCGCGAGTTTCATGCACTGCTCTGAAATCAAGGCCAAACCATCCATATAAATTTGACCACAGTTAAAGTCATCTATCCCAAGGCCCTAACTCTACGGAACTAACCACGGTTAATTAAAACTAACCATGATTAACTAACAGTAGTCCATGTTCATTGGTCAACACCTAGACCAGTTACTTATTTCTGGTTGTTAAGTGCGCCCCCCTAATTTTTGGGTAGGGACAACATTTGGTCTCGTAAATTTAGTAAAATGACAAGGGTAAATCCGGGAAAGAAAATTGTATTGTTGAATTACAAATGTGCCCTTCGTAGCTTTATAATTAACTTAGTCCACTAATTATGAAAATTAATTAAATAACCCCAAACTATCCTTTTTAATCATCTTTCCTCTCCAATCCAACTAAATTTATCATTTCGTAAAATTGTAAAAAAAATAATTAACGTACCCTTAAACTATTATTTTTAATCATATTACCACCAACTACGTTTGTCATTAAGCTTAGATTAGGGAATGTAACATGGAAATGTGATAATGACTTTGTCATTAAGGACAAGGATATTGTGATAATAATATGAGGTGCATGAAAATGCCAATATATTTAAGCTTTGATTATGACTTTGGTCGGCCTAATTTAACAACATTTTGATTGAATATGCTAAAATTTTAGACAACATTGAAAATAATGGATGTGTCAAAATGTTTGAATGGTTAAAACAACAATTTAGTTGTTAATCCTTCAAGTTTTAATTAATTTTTACACGATTGATATTGAAATTAGACGATAAATTTAATATAATTAATTTTTAATTGAAATAGATCAATGTTTAGTGTTATTTAGATATCGCCTCTTTCTTTTTCTCTTTCTCATTTTTCATGTTGTTTCTAACAAAAGATAGAGAGATGGAATAACATTTAAGAAAGAGGACACAATAATTTACAGATAATTATTATTGTCTTAATTAGTAATTAATCTCCTTGATTGTAAAATTATCATATTACTATATTTAATCATCCTGTTTGAACAAATACTACAAATTAAACTAGTTCAAAAAATCAAATATGACATTATTTAGTTCAATTTTAAACATTTATGAATTTAATCGAATTTTCAGATGTTAAATATCTTTAGTAGACTTTGGAGTTTTACATATACATGAAACTAGTTTTAGATATACTTGTTGCGTATTGTAATTTCAATTTTAGAAATAAATATCCAATAAAAATAGGGTTTATAAATTATAAATACCTTGGAGAACAACATTACTTTTAATTTCTTTAATGTCTTTGTCCAAGGATTAATTGTGTGACAGGGACCCTGCACCAGTATTTTAATGGACCACTTTTATCACCACTAAAAATAAATAAGATATTTCATGTTCATTTGACAAACAAATTTTATAAAACACACACACACACACACACACACACACACACACACACACACACACACACACACACACACACATAAATTATTAGTATTAAAATATATTTTTTATTTTATTATAATACTACAATTCTTAGATATTATTCTATTTTTTTCTATCTCAAATAGTGTGAGTATGATATTCATTAATTGAAATTTTCATAAATTTTATAATATTTTGTTATAATAAATTATTATTTAATTGACAAAAATACATCAACTCATATAATAAAATTTAAAATATGTTGATGTAATAACATTCTTCTTAAAATTTTGTGCACTATAATTATTCTATTTACTTGTTAGATATTGCGTTATCTAAAATTACAAAAAGATATTGAGGGTAAAGCCGGTGATTCGGCAAAAATTTTCTAATGCTTAAATTATAGTGTTTTGTCTGACTATTATCATGTCTTTCAAGTTCATTAATATTGTAAGGAATCATAAAATCATGATCTCGAATTTATTGATATTTTAATAAATTATGGAATTATAATCCCAAATTCATTAGTATTTTAAAGAATCATAGAATTAGATCCATAATTCATTTGATTTTCAAAAATCATGGGATCATAAGCCAGATTTGTGAAATACAACCACCAAGTTATAAATCATTTTTTTATCTTTGTAAAAATCAGATAAGTTTAAACTTTTCAACTGTAAAAAATAATCGTTGATGAGAGGTCTTGAATTCTTATATCACTTATGAGACATTCTTCTTTAATAAAAATGATATCAGATTTTGATGACTTACGCGAGACCTTATTAAGTTATATTTGATATCTTTATTAAGAAAAGATGTCTCGAATTTTCACGTTTAGACCAAAATATTTATTAAATTTAGAAAATCTTAAGTTGCGTCACACCCAAAATCTTTATTAAGTCATGATCGAGATCTCGTTGACTGAAATAAACCTTATATTTTATCTGTCTTTCTGAGACTTTTAGTATATCATATTTAGTAGACCCACGACCTCTTGGGCATCATCGGTGTTGCAAATATTTTTTTAAACAAAATAATATTTAAAAAGTACAATATTATTATTATTATTTTCATTTAATTTATAATAATTCAACCAATTCAAAGATATAAAAACAATATATTAAACATGATAGAGAATGAGAATGTAATAAATAAATAAATTGTAAATTTGAAGAGCAATTGGACAGAGACCCTTTAGCCAGACATAATAGTATACAAAAAGACATGAATTGGATAAGACATAAACAGTTGAAACAAAACATGGAAAACGACATCACTTTTTGTTTTCTCCAACAAACATTTTCAATTAATTAATTTTATTTATATCGACCTCTCATCTATTCTCTCTTCTCTTCTCTTCTCTTCACATAGTTATTGGCTTTTGCCGAGTTGTTGTTGTTGTTCTTCTTCTTCTTGTTCTTCTTTACGTCTCACCCAAACCTACCCTACTTATAAGAGATTGTCTAGTGGTTGTCTTTCTTAATCGGGACCCTTTTGATTATGACCAATTTTAATACCAATTTCATTTGTATCAACAAGTTGTTCATTTGAGAGAACAAAGTCAATTTATGACTCAACTCGTTAAGATATTGGCCACATAAAAACTTTTATTTTTGTGTTGCCGACATGACATATGGTGGACCTTCCTAATTTCCACCACCAACATAGAATTGGACATTTTTGTTTTCGTGAGTGCTTCTACTTCTACTTCATTACGTTGTATCAACAAATTATGAGTTAAATGTTTTAACATAACCCCATAAATATAGGTATGGAATTTATTTATATTTATTTGTAGATGTTTAAATTGATATATGAAATATTAAATTTCACGTGTATAATATTATTAATATATAATTATTACAACGAAAAATTGTCAAATTTATTAAATTTTATTTTAATTTTATGTTTTAATATTATGAATTTTATATTTATGAATTTTTTTAAAATATTAATATTCGGGATATTTTTATAACGCAACAATGATGTGACTATGAAGGCACGCCTAAGGTGAGACTATGGATTAGTATGGTGGTGAAAACAACAGACAATGAAAACCCATAAATTACGGAGGATGAAAGAACGGCCTGATTTGTCGTTTAGGTTCCTTGATTTAATCGCCACCGTTAGTTATGACAAAACCGAGCAGGTCACTTCAATGCTGCCGGTTCTTATCACAGGTTAAATCAAACCAAACCAAACCAAACCAATCCGGCCACGCTGAATGGACAGGTACCAGAGAACTCTCTTGCCGTATTTTTGTCACGGGCACTTTATTAGAATCTGTCACGTGTTGTCGTATCTACACGATTTTGATTACTATTGGCCCCCACATTACTGTGAGATTCTCGTCGGTTAAAAAAAATCATAAATGGGACGTGACGTGTAGGAGCCACAAAGAGCCGTCCCCACTTCGAATCTCTGTCTTTACTTATGGCTGTGGGCGGGTCTGCAGAGAATTTGATGGTATTTTAGAAAGCCATTAGTTTTCGGTTATTGGACGGTGATAATGGGCCCAGTGATGATAACCGATCCAGGCCCAACAGTCATGAATGAATTGAGGAAAAGAAAAATAAATAATGAAAGCAAGTTTTACTACAGCCACACCATTTTATTAAAATCTTCTAATGTTGCTTCATTATTTGTTCCTTCCCAACCGGACACAACTTTAATCTAACACATTTTGATGTTTTTTTCTCTAAAAAAATTAAAAAATTTTACTTAAACCACGATTTTAATACGTCAACACGTTCAAGATGCACGATACTTAATCCCCAATTCTATTTATACATCATTACATTACGATTCATGATTATAATAATAACAATATACAACGGAGTATTATTATAAATTATGACATTTTAGATCATTACGTAACTTATCATTTTATATCTATATAGTGATTTGTGTGACGATTATTTGACATTCTATATATCAACTTGTGCGTCTAATGTTATTCTAACATTAAAAAAAAATGAAGACAAAACCGGCAGAAAAGTGAATTAGATCACAGTAGGAGTAGGAGTAG
>JAXCLQ010000006.1:8227586-8238841 GCA_035584115.1 Cedrela odorata | reverse complement strand
TTATTATTATTATTATTATTATTATTATTATTATTTTTAATTAACAATTTGTTTTTATTTGTTCCATTACTCCAAATCCCAAAAAATAGATTATTAAATGAAGATATTAGTTAATTTTCTTAATAACCTAGTACATTACAAATTATTAAATTTAATACATAATATTTCATATTAATCAAATAATTAATTATATAATACAAGTACGATGTGAACGTTCCATTGTGATTATTATTTATAATAAATCGATAAGAGATTCAAAGTAAGGTATTATTTTTCTTTATCAATGACACGCTGTCAAGTAACATGTGTGCTGGATTGCATAGGGGAATCGGAAAGCAGCATGTGATATTGCCACGTGGCATCATTATTTTTATTAGCCAATGATATCGTGATGGTGACGTGGAAAAATAATATTTAATAATATTATTAACATGTAATAGACACCACCATTACAGGCGCCGGGTACCGGGACAATGAAAGCGACGCTACATGTGAGATTGTACCGACGAAATAATAAAAATTTATTTGAAAAAAAATAAAATTAAAAACGAAAAATTAAGGGAATGAGGACACGTGACACGTGGGTGCCTCAATCACATGACACAACGTGGGGACAACGATGCCCAAATTTTAATATTTTTGATGGCGCTAAAAGGCGGTTTTGACCATGGAGTTCATGCTTTTGGATACATTTTGTGAGGGTAAAATGGGAATTTAGGGCATAGAGTCTTATGAAAGAGTGGCACCCCACGATTCTTTAAGGCAAATTGTAGACAAGCTTTTATGGCTTTGAAGCATTGCATCTATCAAATGAAATGAACTAGAAGAGGTCATAGTTCCCCCACAAATTTATGGATGTATTATTTTTCTTTTGGCCATTTCTTAGCACATTCATGTTTCTAAATTTTACTAATCAATTGAAAAATATGCCGTTTTGCTTTCCGACAAAAAAAAATATTATAATTTTTTTTGATTGCATATTTGCATTATTCCTATTCTATTGTATTTATTTATTTTAACATATTTCATAATATTGAGTATTTGAATTAAGGAATTTAAGTTTTGGCAACAAATTGTTGTAAATAAATTAAAAATAAAATAAAATAAAATTTGTGTGTAATACTAGTAGTAATTGGTACTGGGCCTTTACCATTAGCCCAAAATAGTCAATTTGGGTTTTTAAGATGGGCCCATAACCCCTACTAATCTTAATGTTTCTAAAACTCAAAATTTAAAATTTGAACTAAGTTGTCAAACATAATGATTATCCATCTCATTATTATTAAGCAAAGATATTAAACTTTATATGCTTCTCATCATGACAACATGAGGGACACTATTGCCTTTGTCTTGTTCTAATATTATCATTAAAATTTGGTCTAATCTTAATAATTTTGCTATGTACACTTTCAACATTTATACAAAAAAAATAAAAATAAAAATAAAATCATTACCCCTTTAATTAGATTATGAAATCCCCTTCCTTACATTGTAGGTAATCAAATTGCTATTCAAGATCAAATCCAAATTTTTATATTCAATCATATGTTATAAATTATGTTAACGAGCGCTTTAAAAATGCATGTTAAGATTATAATATCATTGATGGCATAATTCAAATTGTTTTTAATTGCCATAGAAAGAATAACATCAAGTTCTTTCAAGGATTCAAACATGCTCTAATATTTCAGAATCATATGATTTGAAGTATGAATGAAGACGTGATTGATAATTTGATGCATGCTCATATATAATGAAATATGTGTGACAACAACTAGGAATGTAGCATAAATGGAAAAACATTCATAGATGTCCAATTGCTTATATTTAGGCATGTTTAAGAGTGAGTCGTTGTAGTTTATAAATAATCAAACTCATGTATTAGCATCAAATTAGGTTCATAATTTGAAATTAACATATTGTAACTCTCTAATTCATGGTTATTATGCAATAGAATTACTAACTATATTAAGCATAGGTGTGTGAATGACTGAGAAACATTAGTTGCTAAATAAACATGAGTTGCTAAACAGCTTTAATAAAGCATTCATAGCAGAAGGTTTGCTTCCTCACAAAGAATAATTAGAAGAATGAGTCATAAACAACAAATGAGCTATACAAACAAAATTCTCTCCCTCAAAGAATATTGATCACCCTATAATGCTGCTGCCTTGCCATTGTCAAATAGAAAGAACCTATACACAAGCAAGTTTCTTCCTGAAAATGGACCCAACCTCGCAAAAGAATGCGAACTTCCGGCAAAATAATCAGTGTTCTACTAGCATCGATTGAGAAACATCAAGATGATTTAGTCGACACGTTCCCAGAAGGACTTCAGGGAGTTCCTCTTCAGAGTTACCCTTCAAAAGCAGTTCTTTTATGATTATATATACCAAATAGATTGTAGCTGTAACTCAAGGAAAACTAGATATATAACCATATCATTGACAGAGTTCATTCGTATGCAAGAAATTTCTGCGGTTTAGCCAGTAACTAGAATATTTGGCCATATAAACAAGAAATTGGCAATTTTACCTGTATCAAAAATGCCATTTCTGTGACCAAATTGTTCAGGTACCCTAGTACAAGACTAACCACCCCTCTTGCCATTGCCGAAGAGCCAACATCAATTTGAAGCTGAAATTTAGATGTATTTCCAAGGTCGGTATGCCATAACATGATAGAAAACACCAAAGGAGAGATTAAAAAAAAAAAAACACACAATTATTGTAGGTTGTATGCAGATATGGAATGTCAATGAACTTTAAATTTTCAAGTGAACATAGTGTTGGTAATCTACCTCCAAGTAGTTCTTCCCATGGACATAATTGACTTCAAGTGCTTGCCCCACCAAGCACGCCGTCTTCCCAACGCTCTGCTTGACTATCCATGATCCCTGAGGTGGCAAAACACAAGTGATGTAAAATGCAAAATCTCGAGTGTTGCGTGATATTTGAATTCGTGTTACTGTGATTCCTATTCTTTTGGTTGTAAATTGAATTCATACCAACCTTAGAAATGTATGGTATGAGCTTAAATCTTGAGTTTCTAAATGCGTCATCTACGTTTACAAATTTGTGCAGCAATGGATTGTCTTCCAAAGGAGTTTTCATCATGTAATACAGTGCCAATGCATACGAGGTTGTACCTGGAACCTGATTTATGACAGTTCACAGTCAATAATCTGAATTTTGAAAAGAAAAAAGATAAAAAAATTAACTTGAAACAACCTCACCTGTATATTAACGATGAAGAAGAATTCTGGTCCACCTCGCTGTGCATATGTCTGAATGAACAATATCAATCAAATGAGAGTGTTCTTTAGGGGTGTATGTGAATGTAGAGTTCACAGAGATGATAATTAACAGTGAACAATCACTCAAGAAATTGTCATGCAATGGATCAAACCTGAACAATACCGCCAGGACGGCCACTGAGATTATCTTCTCGCTGGTTAGATCTTAGCCAATCTGCACCAATCAATCATTTTCAGTTTTGTAAATTGTAATTTCTTAAAAATTTCATTTTTTGTGCTTCACCTTTTTTTCTTCAGATCAAAGCAGATGGCACCAGGATGCAAATGATCAGCAGCAGCCCAACTGCAAGGTGACGTAAAACTTGTGTCTTTTTGAAGAGTGGCTCCGTAGGACCAAGGTATCTCGTCTTCACCAGGCATCTCTTGGAAGTCTGAGTAAACCTTTTTCTGAACTGAGTATAAGGAAGTTTCAGGCCAATTCTCAATTAATGTGTATTTAATTTTTTTTTTTTTATGTGAATACAATAACAGGACTCACTGGCAAGATCATGTAACTTTTTTACGAAACCAGCAGCAGATGATAATTTGGATTGGGGCACATTCTGCACATCTCAATTCCAAAATAATATTAGCGACCGATTAATTGCATTTTCTAATCATAGAACACTTGAACATATTAAAAGGACAATAAACTAATACTCGTGTGATTAACAGAAAATATTCCTGTTGAATTAAAATCCATTCTAAAAATCTTTCACAGCATATGTGTGCATCATTGTTGATTGATAGATAGAAAATTACTAGAAAAAGTTGGCTGATGAAACAACAAAATAATGAAATAAAATGTATGACGCTGGATTGGGCCAAACAAGCTTCTAACCAAAGTGAGAAATCACATGATCTCACAATCAGACGTTCCAGGAAAATATGACTCATAAAACTAGATCTTCCAAGTCTTTAAAGTTTAACAAGGAAGAACAGCTACCTATACTTGCATTTCAACATATTCATAAATTTATGAAAGAACTATACCACCATTGAGTTGTATCATACTAATTCCTAGCCTTGTATCATACTAATTCCTAGCATCATACAACAACGGTGATTTGAGTGACAGTTATCAGTCTTGTCATTGAGGTTCATCTACCAGTAAACCGTGCCAAACAGGTCGAAACCAATGAACAAAATGTTACTGAAATCAATATGCCAAACTCAGAATGACATATATAACTACTTTAACATAATTTTTTTTAAAAAAATACAGAAACACATATAGCCAAAATGACTTTCTGCAGAAGGATATGAGTTGAGAGCTCTTGCTTCAACAAAGCAGCACTAATGTTCCCAGGAAAAGTTGAGGTAAGACATAAAACCAAGTTTTTGAAATTTAAGTAACTTGTTCTGGAAAGTAAGAGATTTGGTGACCAGTTCGTACCCGAGACTGAACTTCTGGACTGACTTCTAAAGACCGTTCATTTTCCGTATGATCAGAATACATTCCTTCAGATGTTTCAGCAACATCAAAGAACTCATCAGAGGCATCATTCAGGCCCATTAAACTTGCATGCCCATAAGATGGTTTTTCATACTTGTCTATGACAAAAACATTCTGCTCGGTCTTTCTAAGTTCTTCCCGCTGTTGATCTTCAACCGTAGTATCCTCTTCACTTTTCAGAAATTCAATGTCCTGGGAAGATTCAATATTTTGAGATATTTTAGTAGCTTTTGCTGATTCTCCTGATAAAAATTCAGAGGGACTATTTCCTGTTCTGGCTCTAAACAGTTTCCGCAATGCTGCAGATTGCAAAAGCAAAGATGTCAGTAAATATGTATATTTAAATATTGAAATCTTAAGAAATGTGATTTTTCTTATTGCTAAGAAGGATACCTGCAAGTCTTTCAAGCATCCGAATGGTTATGGACTTGCAGATGATGGACGCAGATATAATTTCCAGCTCTTCCAATCAACAGCAAGCATGTGCTTTACAAGTGACTGTTTTCCTTGGTTCACTGGAGTTATTACAAATCCTCCACCTGCATGTGTAGGATCTAAAATGAGGATGTACTTGAAAAATACCAAAAGCAAAGAGAACAGGTGGATATGCTTGAAATTTACAAAAGTATTTTCTCTAAAATCTTGCCAATAACCTATTTGTGAAATCCCAATCTAGCTAGCATCTTGAAACTCAATCCTTAAAATCCAAGAAATTGATTAAGCTTTTAAGTCATTTATCACCGAGAATGACCGTAATTTGATATGCTATATGAATGGTTTATGGGAAGGCATCTGAAGGCTAAAAACATAAAAACTGTTGACCTTTATGTAAAATAATATTAGTATAGCACTTATGCACAGACAGCGAAGCATATAACCATTATACTAAGAGACATAGGTCAATCCAAACAAATAGTCTCAAATTCCTTTCATGTACATTTCTCTTACTTATTCAATCATAATACCAAAGCTCTGGAGAATAGGGTTCAGTTTGTTGACAAGGTTAGTTTTGAAGAAGAAATCTTTAGACGTTATGTTGGGAACCAACAGGCATAAATGTACAAAATATGCATTACGTATAAAATCTGGTTCCTCCAAATTTCATTTTGTGTAACTCCTGAATTCAGTCACCCTTATTGTAAAATTTAATAATAAAAGAGATATATGCGGGAGAAGATGGTCTAAATTTGCATAAGTTGCATACGTTCTTGTTCTGCGTAGTTATGCTTAACAGAGAATTTTCTACTAGATATGAAGACTTGTCATGAAGTTGGCAAGCTAAAAGCATAAGCTTCACATCCAAGTTTCAAGCAGTTTTGAGAAAACAATATGAAAATAAAGTAAATAAGGATCGCATGCGACAGATACTAGTGCAGATAATGTAAAAGAGAAGAGGAAATAGGAATTTGTTCCTTCTATATATCCTGTGGTGAATTTGAATCAACCGGCAATAGTAAGAAGTGAAAGAACATATTAAATTTCTAAGCTCATAGCATACATTACTTTTAAGGCAAGCACGGACATAGCCATTTTGTTGTGGACACTTCTTGTGACTCACGGAATGATATAGAATCACTGTAACAGAACCAAATAAAAAAGGTTTGGATTTGCAAATAATGGCTAAAAAGCTTCATGCATGCTGAAATTTTCATCAAAAGTACCATATGTGCCATCATCCTCTCTCCTCCAATAGTGACGCACCAGTAAATCTCTCCGTTTCATTCCCCTGCAAAATAACGTGTTAATAAGAGTCTATGTTATATAAGTGGATTTATATTTAATGAGGCTCTGAGCCTGACCAAGTTAACCAATCACTGTATAATTGCTTGTGAATAATATCTATATGACCATCGAGGTGCTCAATCATGCTGCCCTGATAGAAACAGAAGTCCCATCTGCAAGACACTTGGTAGGTCAACCTCCGGAATGAGCACAGTCAATTATCAGAGACAGGAAACATCGCACTAGGAGTTAAAAAGATGCTTAGGTGATATTTTGATAGTGACTAGTGAAGCCCAAAATATAAGATGGCTCATCTTGCAAGAGAATTGGGGTAATGATGCAGGACAAGTGTTGATGGGTCGTTATTTCGTTCACGAAATAAATAATCCTTGAGCAAGTAGGAGCCATTGGTGTTCCCCATCAGGTAATGTCTGTGTGGGGTGGATATGGAAACAAGCCAATGGGAGTGCACAAGCTCCAATGGAAGAATAGGATGGCTGACACAAAACCACTTCTGATTTGAAAACTTTTATAACTTACTATAGTAATTAATTTTATGTGAAAATTATTTATTTTAGACGTAAAGTCGTTTAAATGCAAAACTGATTGTAGTAGTGATACTTTGAACCATGAATGCCAAAGAAGTTGGAACGGGTTTAGTAAGGGAGGTTAATTATTGCCAGCTTCATTGTTGAGAAAGAAATGTGGAGCATGGAGCTGTTTAATCAATAGGATTTCTTACATTCACGAGCTTTGTACCGTGTGTATGAATGAGAAGAAAGAAAATATATAATACTTCTAAACATGTTATCACCAATACAAAGAGATTTTGGCTGTTGCCATAACTTTCCATGGTATTAAAACTTAAATTTAAGAAAATAAGATAACATTCCAGCAATCTTACTCAGATCTCGAGGAACCAAGTGACATAAGAGTCTGGAAAATAGCCCTGAAGTTCCATCAACCATACCAACTGCCATTATTGCTGGCTGATCATCCCAATGCTGATAACAGAAACATTTTCTTCTCATTAGAAAAAAGATAATAAAGTATATCACTAATCACAGATAATTTCTGACCAAGAGCGCAACCCACCCTCCCACAGGAATCCCAATCTTTTGCTTCCTTGAAAAGCCATAGCCCTGTATAAAAAAAAATTCAGTATATATGCTCTTAGTCACCAGGAATGCAGGCAATGAATTTAGAAGTCTTACCATTTTGACAGCCAAAAATTTTCCATGGTGAAGGTGCAATAACATCAGATGCCATTCCATGTGTGTGGACAGATGAGCTAATAGTCCAGTCTCTAGAGTATTTACATCTTGACCTTTTAGAAGAATGCAACCTGGAAGTAACAAGAAAAAGGCAAAAGAAATCCAATGAATTTAGAAAACTTATGATACAGACAACCTAGTCAAAGCAAATGAGTAAATTTCCAAGAAAATGATGATTTAACTGAAGTGAGAACTGCCTCAAATCATATTCAAACAAGAAAGAAGATGGCCAAATACATGATCAGACATCAGACCGTTTAACTTTGACTATTCAGGAAACCATTTCTAGACTATGGGAATGATAATTAATCTAGAAAATCATGTTAATGCTAGTAATGGATACAGGGTTTCTGAATCAGGTACAAAGGTAGCAACAAGAAGCCAAACTTATTAAGCCAGAGGATCAGACTTGAGAACTAAACAATGCTTATCAGTTCCAAAGGGAGGAATTCTAATTCTTTAAATGACTAATTTCCTCCCTGAAGTGCCAAAAATTTCATAATCCTAAGCAAGATTTTATAATCACATCTTTTACAAATGATTAAAATGGTCCATTACCAGCATAATATTAATAAATTAGGCCAACAGGTGCATTAGGTATGTAGATATCACTTGCCAACGTGTGTATAAGCATGTATATACAATCTTTTTCCCCAGGTATTTCAACATATCTGATATTTTTGAAAGACCAAAAATCTTGCAAATATGAATATTCTGATGAGATCAGAACAAAGAATATGAGAAAGATAATTTTCCTTCAATTTGACGCTGTGGGGCAACTGCTATACCTTAATGATGGCCATCTCTTTTTGGATACAGCCACAAAATTATCTGCTGGGCATGAGCACTGCTGAAAATATACTTAAATGTGAGGCTTCCACCATTAGAAAAACCATTTTAGTAAAAGGCCATGAGTGATTAGTTTGGAACCTTTACTGCAGCATGCTGTAAAGAGCGAATCCATTTTGCTGCCTCTTCTGGACTACTTGCTCCCAACTAAAAAAATTAATAATTTCAGACCTCATGAACCAGCATATAATAACACTATATACATTTATATTTATATGCATATATAAAATTGACTTGAAAGTTACTGCACCTTAAGCTGTTCGTTGTGATCTAAACTATTGTAAAGGGTGAAAATGAACAATACCTGTAAACTGTAAACAATTATATGAAGATAAAATGGGAAAAGAAAAATCATAAAATTTAATTCATTATTACCAAGAAAGATATGTTGAATTTAAGCAACATACTTTTCTATGAATGCTCTCTCTTCCATTGTCTGTGACCCGAATGCAGGAATGTATCATTGCACTTTTAACTGGTTCCTGACAAAGGAAGCGTTTCATAGTCCATAAAACTGATTACTATTATCTTCAACAATCCTAGCTGAAGTGCAAAATTATGCAGCTACAAATAGTGAAGTGTAGATTTGGAAAACATTTTTCCATTTTCTCAAGCATTATTAATGGCTGAAGCTCTATTTATTCACTTTAAAAAATTATTATCAACATAATTGTAAGTTATAAACTTTGACATAAAAGGTTGGAAGAATAATATGCTAGAACTATTGCTACATGGCTTATTCTTAAAGTAAGTAGGTCTAGTAAAAAATCAAGAAATTTCAGAAAACAGAAAAACTAAACTGATCGATATTCAACCCAGGAACCTCTTTCATTGTTTCACTCTCTGTTGATGACCAAATGTATCTTCTTCCAACAATCATAACAATAAATGTTCAACAAAACTAAAATAAAATGTGAAGAATGAAGCCCTTCCTCCCAGGGTGGAAAATATTAGACAAGGGAAAGAACAACATATACAAAATACACGCTTACAAAATGGTGAACCAAACAATCAAGTAATCCCAAAATTCTAAAACAGAAGACGTGAAAACAAATTATAGCACTACCTGCCAGCTCGCCAATTTTGACCAAAAGGAAAACAAAACCGAAGAAAGCTCCGCAATAGATATCGAATCAAAAGAAAAACACAAATGCAGGTATAAAACCATCTTATATCCAATCTATAAAGATCGAAATTCCAACAATCAAACCCAGAATCTGACAACATATCACAATTCTACATTTCCAACAAAACAAGACGATGAAACAGAACAAAATGATCTAACATACAACATAACACAATTCTGCAAAATGGGTTCTTCCATAGTGATCAAAATTCAGACAAGCAACAACCATAATTCACAATACATGCCACAAAAAAAAAAAAAAAAAACCAAGAATATAGCATAAGAACAAAAGAAAATGAACAATTACCTTCTTTTCAGAACTGGGTACCGTTTTGTAACCCTTGAGGCAGTTATCGTGAAGAATGAAGTACCTTTTGCGAGAAATCTGCAGCCCAATACTATTCACGAGAATGGCATACAGCAATCCTTCCATTTTACCATCAATTTGTATGACACCCATTTAAGAATATAACACAAAAATCAATCCCTTTTGGTTATTTTAATGATTTTTTTACACAAAATGCTTCCATAAAAGATAGTTTCTTAAGCCTTTTTGTTGCTTTCTGCAAGCTTTTACACACCAGAAGAAACCAAGATTGATGGCTATGTAAACACAATACATATAATGAATTTATACGTATAGTTATTCTATGCTGAATAAATGAAGAAAAACAAATAGATGATCCTCTGTTCCCACCTAAGGGAATCAGAGAATCAAAGTTTACGAACTTTCTCTTTTGGATTCTGGGAGCTGCTGTGTTTGTTTATGTTTCTGTTGTTCTATTTGCTTCCCTTGCCTTTCAGAATAACTGTTTTTGCAATATTGTGGCATGTTGGAATTACTAGACTACCCTCCTTTATTTTCCCCCAACAATTATTATTATTATTATTATTAACATTAAAATAAATTAGATAGATTAAACATAGTAATTTTCAATTTTTAAGAATTATATATTTTCTTTAATGATTTGAACGATTTCTATAATTTCTTTAGTCTCAATCACGCATGATTGTCACCAAGAAAAATGTAGCCGCATTAATTATATTCATAATTGGTATATCATGTATCACAATCCTCTTTTAATTTTTTTTTATGATTGGCTTTTAATTAATTATTAATACGTGATATAATTAATAATAAATAATTTAAATTATATATTAATAAAATTTATAAATTAATTTTATATTTTACTATATAAATTAAAAATATTAAAAAATAATTAAAATTATTTATTATTAATTATATTATATCTCAACATCTATTAAAGTTAAGAATTAAAAAGATTACGAGAGAATACTAATATAATGTTCTTGAACGATTTACCTCTAGAATTAATTGAATAATAATAATAATAATAGTTTTGTCAATTCTATGATAAAAAGATGGGCAATATTGTAAAATTAAAATTAAAATTTATTTATTTTAATATTAATTTGTAAATTAAGTACGGGACACCTTATCGAAGAAGAAAGAAGACACGCTGGAATTGTTAGAAATAAAAATTATTTTAAAAGAGATTAGTTTCATTTCCA
>JAXCLQ010000006.1:8194701-8210257 GCA_035584115.1 Cedrela odorata | reverse complement strand
TTATGTCAAACCAAATTAACTAAACATTGAATTGGTCTGGCTTCCTGTCCTTTTTGAAATTAAGATGTTATGGTACACCTAATTGGAATGAAATGAAACCATTGACCTGCAACTTTAAATATAAATGAGTTGGGTGGTTAGTAACCATTAGTTGTTAAATAAAAGTGTGAAATAATTATATACTTTTAAATATTTAAAATTAAGTTATAACTTAATTACTAAAGATGATCAAGATGGTGATGCTTGTAATAAGTATATACTAATTTTCCTAATTATATTAGATAGTATGATGGAATTAAATTCATCTGTTTTACATGTGGAATAGTATTTGTAATAATTTCATTAAAAGTCCAAAACACTTATGGGTCATCATATTGTGGTGCATTCGGTAGTTGTAGTATACATTTTACATAACAGAGAGTGTAATTTTGGGCAATTGTGTGTTGATTTGAATGAATAAGAACACAGCTAGATGGTCCGATGTTCTATGTTCTAAATGTCTGTTCTCCTGGTCAAAATATAATACATACATACATATTTGTGGAATGGGATTCATTCTTGGATCTTGTTCGTTAAAATAACATCACACATTAATTAAAACAGCTTGCTTTGCTTTGGTTATTTAATTAACTTAGCACCAATTACCAAGTATGGGAAATTTGCAAGGCAACTGAACTGACTTCTCTCCTTATCACATTCATTCATATTCAACTCAAAGCTTTTCTCATATATTCTACTTAAAATCTCGTCTTCTTGTCACACAAACATGAGTCATCTTCACTACTATAAAAATAATGCAAACCATACCCTACGATTTAACCCTTTTTCTCTTTAAACTGGTAAGTCAAATAAAGCTTGCATACTTCAGTAAAGTAAATTGTGTAGCATGAAATGTATAATGTGAAATTTGGATCAGTATTACACATACACTAAAAGGGTTAACCAAAAACAAAAAGATCAAGATCCAAGAAGGCAGAGGCAACAATGGTGCACGTTCTTACTTGATTCATGTGCCAAATTGCTGTAACCTAACTTAATGTTTCTTTGTATCCAGGTCAAGCTCGTGTTTTAATTACGTTTGAAGCTAAGCTAAGTTGGGGCAACTAGGAGAAGATGAACGTTTAAATGGCAGAAATGGCAGAGAAGAGAAAGCTGGCTAGCATTCCTTGACTCACGAATCTTTGTCTGCCTCGTGCAACTTAAATTAAAACCATAGCTAAGCCTAAATGCCTGCTTACTATTAAATTCAAACTTGATATATATTTTCAACGCTTTGACTTGCAACCTCTTAACCATGGTTTAATCTTCATTCAATATCATTTTTGAGCTAATCCATAAATATATTACTATTTTTATTTATTAATTCAAACCCCATGATTTTCTTTTATATATTTCCATCGACCCTTGTGGCACATTCATCGCTTAATGGTTTGAATCACGATATCCAACTCCTTGTATTGATTATCACTTCACATCACTGTATTAAGTGCTCTGGTTTTCTCAAAATAGATAAGAAATTATTTTGTTATGAAAACAAAAACAATTTCAAACACACCCTCTAAGAAATTCAATGACAATATTTCTGATAATAAATATTTGTTTTGTTGCGAAATGGTCAATAGGGATTTTGTTTTTGAAATATCTGTTAATCAGATATCCTAGGAGATAATACAGCTAATTTTCTCAAGACCCGGCTGGGCTTTTTGCAAAAATCTTGTCAAGTCCTAACAAAACATCCCAGAATCTCTGGGTTCTGTTCTGCTAACAAGATCCAAGATTTCGTTACACTGATTTGGCGTTTAACCATTCAAAACTTCAAATTTTGTCATCTATTTTACCAAATTTCGAGGCCTAATTTAATTTACTAGGAACAAGTAGGTAAAGTTCAAGTCTTTGAAGTTCCACTCCACTACTACATAACAGCAGAAAACAAGGACAATAAAATGGACCAAGGTTTGTCATTGTCTTGACCGTAATTGGAACGAATTCTAGGAAATGGCTGAAGAGAACAGTGAAGTACAAACATGTTCCAAACTAGCCTCTAGACATGCCTTACTTTGATTATCTTGTCTAGCACTTCTGATTGTTAATAAATCAAAAGAAATGACCAAAGCAAATCCGAGAGAGCATTGATCCAAAGAGAGAAAATGGAAGATAATTCTTAAGATTGTAAACTCTCAGACTGAGATGTTTCTTAGGCAGATATTCTCAGAAAGCTGCTGTGTCACTCAAAGCATTTTTGCTGGAAAGGTTTTTTCATTCATGCTTACTTCTAATTTCAAAGATTGACTAACAGCAAATGAAACAAAGAGCAAACTTGAGAATCTGTATTAACAAACGTGAACCACAATATCCCAAAATTGGATGAAGAGGACTTCTCTGACAACATCCAAAAAGGCAAAAACAAAAACTAGGCAGCAAAATTAAAACAAATGTTTTGAAAACTGTACAATTAAGAAAACTCCTTGATGTCTATCTTCCTAAGTTGTCACTGCTTGAATCTGTAAGAATAGTTAGCCTACGTGCTGTCTTCAAAAACTCACTGAAATAGCAACCGGATATAGAAATATATTAGACTTTGTTGATATGTTAAATGTGAAGAGGATTCGAAACACAAATAGAAAGACCAAAATGAAAGAAGATGAAATTACCTGAAGGGTTCATCTCCAGTGTGTTTAATAGAACCAGCTGCATCTCGATACCGCACATTGTTAAACATTTCTAAACCTTCTATACCAAACATGTTGGCTAGCTTTCTATATAGCTCTTCATATGACCCTAGGACAGATAGATCAACGGTTCGGCCTACGTCTTCTGATTCCATGAACACCTTGCAATGACCAGTCTCCAAACCAAGATCAGATTTTTTATGACCTTTGCACCAAGGAGACCCTTCATCGGAAGAGTTTTCCAACGGAACATTCTGATGTACTGCAGAACCAGAACCGTCAGAAGATATTGTTGTCTTCTCTGGGTTCCCATCTGATAAACTGTTTCTAATTGTATCACCAGAACTGCTTTGAGAACTAATTTTCTGGGGAAGAATAAGTTGACCAAACAATAAGATGTGGGGTGTCTTTACTTCATTGTTATCCTTAAAACTCTGAGTGGGATTTCCCATAGTTAGCAAACAAGATATATTTTCACTATTTCCAGTTTCACTCAAAAAATTGCCACTGGGGATTCTAGCAGGTCTTGCAGTACGTTCAAGCCGCTGAAAACCAAGTGGAAACAGACCCGACTGCAGCTTGTTGAAGTGGAGATCTGATGAAGATAGTCCATATTGGGCATGCCTGGCTCCCTGTATGCCTGCAGGAATATTATCTGAAATACAATGCAAGGGGCTGCTGTTTATGAGTGGGTTCCTGGAAAATGATGGCATTGGAAGTTGGTTAATTAAGGAAAAGTCTGGGTGTTCAGGAAGCCGCAACTTTTTCCTTGGTGGCGAGAAGGGAGGAAGATGAATGGCTGGTATGTTTGATACCAATTCAACCAGCCATGGGCTAACACGCTTCACATTCTGAAGTAGATCAGGCTCATCCCATGCCACCTGAAAGATAAATATTTGCAGAGAAGATTTCAGAAACAAGAATATATTAGGGAAAAGAAAAAATAAATTACCTAAGTTTGGGGAACAGTTCAGGACATAAGGCTCGGAGTGACTAACTTCAATAATGCAAGTTCAAATTTCAAAGATATTGCAACAGTTAATTAATATCATCTCGTTCACTAAAGTGAAGCAAAAAAGAACAATTAATAGATTTTCACAAGAAAGAACAATTAATAGATGTACGATAAATGTAAATTTTCGTAATGAAATGCACCATATTTCAGATTCAGTTATCAAATGCAAGTCAATATAACATTTCATCATAAAAAAAATTCAGACTAGGAAAAGGAAAATAAAACATCGAGTTTACAGCAATAACAATTCAAAATTAACATAAGAAATCATGGGAATGATGACTTAAGAGTACCTGAAGAAGACGCCATGGTGAATTAGGCCAACGAATGGGATCAGCAACCTGGACAGAAGAAATGGTTCCCATGAACCAACTGATCCGAGATGAATCCTCAGTTTCAAAAGCCATTTTAAACCTCATCCCAGAACACCACTGAATTTGCATTGCAGCTCTAACAGCTGAAGCTTTCACAACAAACTCTGGAGTGCTTGCACGCGGATAGTAAACAACCTCAAATGGTTGCCCATTTGCAGCAAAAGTTGCAGCTTCAGCAACAGACTCAGCCCTAATTCTTCCTCTCAAATCAATATTAGAATTTCTCCTAGATAACTCAGTCTCATCCTCCCTCGTATAAGCCGAATACCCCCCAAATGGGAAGCCACAATTTCCACCTCCCGAATTCCATCCAACTGAATAATCAGATCCACCACCAATTCCTCCTTTCTTAGCCCTACGAATTCCCACACACAGATCCCCATTCTCTGCTCTCAGAAAAACTATTGAATCCCCAGCAACAAGCTTCTTCTGGTTCACAAAATTACTCCAACCAGTCGTCAAAAGATGACGACGAGGGGTCCCCCTATAAATATGCCTAAACTTCCAAACTTCGCCATGCACATCCTTTGCAAGAATGGTTTGAACAGGAGGTTCTGCACTATAATCCAATCTTGGAAATAGAGTTTCAGCACAATAGCGCGGAACAGAGAACCCCCCACCATTATTTGCATCAGATTGAGTCAAAGTCTTAGCAAAAGAAGCCGGCTTTTCACTACACTCATTAATAGCTCCATTTCCATCAAACCCCACATCATCAAAGCCACTGTTATTCAATGCAATCAGCCTAATTTTAGCATAAACCTCGTCAGTTTCAGTATCTCCCATATATTTTATGGCAGTTACTCGACATGGGATCATTGAAGGGATGTTAAAGTTTGATAATTCAATGTTTCCTTTGGCATGTTCTAGGTGTCCCTGAGGAAAATAAAAGACTTTAGAGTTTATTGGTGGCATTTGAACCATACCACCAGCACAGGCATGCCACAGTTGCGAATCTAAGCAACTTTCTGCTGTTGGGTTTTTCTTCATTGAGTCTTTTGCTGAATCCATGACTGTAATCATTGCTCAATTATGGCCTTTCAAGCATAAAAATCCCTCTTTTTCTTTGCTTATTACTGGTTTCAGTGAAAGACACTGCCAGAACATGAATAAATACACAAACTTGTCAGATATATTCGAAAATAAAATAAAAATTCATGAAAAAATAAACTTTCTGGGTTGGAAATTCATCGTGATTAACAAATCATGAACAAAATCATATATTTTCTTCAGGCTTCTCAACAACCCAGCAAGAAAACTGAAAATCTCATAAATAAATAAATAAATAAAAAGTTACACAATCTCTTTACCTTATCTCTCAAACGAAATTCAGAAATCAAGAAGAATAATCACACAGATGCACTGAGAAGAAGCAACAACATGCTCATCAAAAACCAAAAACCAAAACTTGTCCTAAACTGCACTCCGAATTTTTGAACAGAGAGAAAGAGAGAAAAAAGATGGGATTTTGGGAAAGTGGAAGAAAAGTGAGAGTTTAAAGAAAAGAGAGTAGTATGTATTGTATGGTATTGTGTTGTGTTGAGAGTAAAGAAGGGTGATAGAATGCGTGAAGCTTCGTTGGTTTGGCGACAGACCAGACTCAAAAAGTGTTGTTAAAAAGAAACAACAAAGTGAAAACAAATGTCTTTAAGTGGTTTTTTTTTTTAATTCAAGATTTTTGTGCTCTTACGATGGTTCTGGATTGCATAAGTCTATTGCTACAGCCAAGCTCAGGTGATTTTGCCTCGTCTTCAAACAAAACAAAATTTTTTTTTTATTTTCTTTTATTTCTTTTCAGATCTCCTACACGCGCTTCAAGACTTTCCCACACATTCAAGTCAAGCGAGTGTGATTACTCTAATTTTAATTAGCTCTGCACAAAAGCATTAATTTAAAGGTACAGTAATTACAAATTAATACCACTGTAATTAGACAACCCTTCGAAAATTTGACAAGAGAGTGTATTCAACGCGACAAGAGAGCGAGTGGGAGTAGTGATGGAACAGATCCCCTCATAATCATAAAAGAAGCATCCAAATAATAAAATAAAAAAAACACGGAATTTATTTAATACTATTTTAAAAGTGTATGTTAATTAAAATATTTAAATAATCCACCAAAAGTGCCCCTTTTGATTTGATCTCACGAGATCTTCAAAAAATCGCGAGTTTCATGAACTGCTCTGAAATCAAGGCGAAACTAACCAGATACATTTGACCACAGTTAAAATCCATCTAGCCCAAAGACCTAACTCTACGGAACTAACCACGGTTAATTTAATTAACCATCGTTAACTAACAAAAGTCCATGATAATTGGTCAACACCAGGACTCTTCTGTTACTGGTTGTTAAGTGCGCCCCTCTGAACCCTGATTTTTGGGTCGGGACAAGATTTGGTCAGTAAATTTAGCAAAATGACAAGGGTAGATGCGGGAAAGAAAATTGTATTGTTCAGTTACATATGTACCCTTCATTGTTTTATAATTACCTAACTCCCCCAATTTTGAACATCCTGCCCCCCCAACTACATTTATTGACAAAACATGCAAATATCGTAAGAGAAAACAAGTGATTTTCTTTTTGTTCTTTTGATGGTGGGTCTTAATTTAAGTAGGGACGTTTGTCCTTAATCCGTTATGGTTTGGTGATTAAAGCAAGATTTAAGTTTGGATTATGGAATATAATATGAAAATGTAATAGCGACTTTGTGATTAAGGACAAGGATAATGTGATAATAACATGAGGTGTATGAAAAGGCCAATATGTTTTAGGCTTTGATTACGACTTTGGTCAGACTAATTTAGGGATATTTTGATTAAATGTTAATGTTTTAGACAACATTGAAAATAATAAAGGTGTCAATTTGGTTGTTATTTTTTGCTTCGATTGTCATTTAGTCCTTCAAAGTTTGTTTTAATTTTAGTGAATTGATTCCAAATTTGGATGATGAATATAATATAACTAATATATTTAATCAAATTTGATCGGTTTTTAGCATTATATAATTAATTATGATCAAACAATTAGCACCTAAAATGCGACATATCATCTCTCTTTTCCTTTTTCTAATTTTCATATATTTATAAAAAAGAAAAGAAAATCAACAATAAGATAAGAGCAAAAAAAAAAATCCTATAACATCAAAAGGAGAATATAATAAATTAAACTAGTTTGTGGGTGTGTTAGTTCAATTAGTAAATTTATTGGAGTTATACAAGAGTTCAAATCTCGCTCACGTTATTGAATTTAGTTCAATATTATTAAAACTTTAAACATCTTTACTTTAGAGTTTTGCTTATACATTTAATTTTAAATATGACTAGGCATGTACAAAAAAAAAAATGGAGGTTGTGACTATTATAATTTGAATTTTAGTGATAAATATCAAAAAAAAAAAAAAAAAGGAAGAAAATGGGTTTATAACTACTAGTTTGAATATCTTTGTCAAAGGATTAATTGTGTGAAATGGACCCTTCACCAGTATTTTAATGAAGTAATTTTTATCACCACTAAAAATAAAATTATATATATTTTTTGTATTTTTCAATAGACTACAAATATAGACGTGAATTGGATAAGACAGATACAGTTGGCAACAAAACATGGAAAACGACATCACTTTTGTCCTTGCCAACAAACATTTTCAATTGATTAATTTTTTTTTTATAATGACCTCTCATCCCCCTTCATCTTCAATATAGTTGTTGGCTTGTCTGAGTGGTTCTTCTTCTTCTTCTTCTTCATCATTTCCTCCTTAATCATTAAAAATGTTATTATCACAAAAATTAATAAATAAATAAATTAGGGTTTTATTATCCTTTCAATTTTGCTTGGACTTATACATCTCACCCAACCCTGCCCTACTTTTAAGAGATTGTCTTCTGGTTGTCTTTCTTAATTGTGACCCTTTGATTTTGACCTATTTTAATACCAACAATTTATTATTATTATTTTAATAAAGTACCCAAGTTAAAATTTTAATTTTAATGATCAAAATATAAAAAAATTATTTCAAAAAAGTTAAAATATTATGTATTATTTTTTATAATTCAATTCATTCTACAATTCCGATGCGAGCATGATTTGAATTTTAAAATTTTTATATTTAGCACTCACAAAATTTTAATTATAAAAGATAAAAAAAAATTACTTAAAAAGTTTTAACTCATAAGTTAAAAATAATTATTTTTAACATTGATGAATTTTGATACTGTAAAATGATATATAAAATATTAAATTTGATAGTTATGTTCGCGTGTGTATTATTACTAATATATAATTGTTATCACGAAAAATGTTATATTTATAATATAAACGAAAAATTTGTAATATAATATCTATATATTGTAGCTTTCATAATAATTTTTTATTTTAAATTAATGTTTTAATATTACGAATTTTACATTTTTTAATTATTTTAAAAAATATATTTATATTTGGAATATTTTTATAAGACAACATTGATGTGACCATGGGATTATGGTGATGAAAACAACAGACAATGAAAACCCATAAATTACGGAGGATGAACGAACGGCCTGATTTGTCGTTTAGGGGCCTTGATTTAATCGCAACCGTTAGTTACTGACAAAACCGACCAGTTACCTTAATACTTCCGGTTCTTTCTGATTACCGGTTAAACCAAACCGGCCACGCTAATTTGACAGCTACAAGACAACTCTCTTGCCGTACATTTGTCACGGGCACTTCTTTATAATCTGCCACGTGTAGTCATATTATATGACTTGAATATTATTGGCCCCCCACATAATGTGAGATTCTCGTAGGTCAAAAAAAATGATGGGACGTGATGTGTAGGAGCCACACACTGTCGGACCCCACTTCGAATCTCTGTCTTTACTTGTGGCCGTGGGTTTGCAGACAATTTAATAAAATAAAAAATAAAAAATTATCTAAATAAATCATACTTTATAAACTCGTTATTAATCATAATGGGCCCAGTGATCATAACCGATCCGAGGCCCAATGTCATGTATGACTATGAGTAAAATAAAAAGAATACATATTGAATGTTGCTTTTATCATTTGTTCCTGTCCAACCGGACACTACTTTCATCTAACCCACTTGGATAATGCTTTTTCCTCTAAACAATTATAGATTTATACTCAAATTATGGTTTTAATACCATCAACATATGCATGATTATAACAATATTATATTTACATAGTTAGAGTATAAAATTGAATCGTTACATTACGTAATTTATTATTTTTCGTACATATAGTGATTTGTATGACGATCATATATATTCATTACTTTAAAATATTGACTTTTGTTATCGGATATTTGATTAAATTGTTTTGTGTTTGAACTCGTTAACGTATGTTTGTGCACGTAAAAAAGGCTTGTATTTAATACTTAGATTCCATAGTAGGTAACAAGTAAAAAAGAAAGGGCAAGCAGTTGAATGCAGAATGCCCTTAACAAAGTTGACCTAGATGCAATGAAATGTATGTGTTAACTTTAGTGCAACGAAGTTATGTTAATTAATTAAATTGGACATTCATTAATGGCAACATGTGGTGAAACTTAAAGGCATAGGCGTGGGGTGGAGTGGGCATAGCCGGCGCCCTCGCCTCTGATTCTCTCTTAATTTGCTTTGCTTTAAAGTTGTACAAGTGTGTGTTTGTTTAAGAAAAATAATTTGAAAGTTAAGTTGTGTGATGTTCAAGCATTAATTGACGACCAATTTTGAAGGGCGGAACTATATTTCTGGGCTTGGCTCAAATGAAATAAGTTTGCACCTCACCAACAAAACTCCGGTGGGCCTAAATTTGTGAGATTACTAAGCCCAATAAACAAATTTAGGCTAATAAGATTTTGAAAAATTAAAAAGGAACTAGTTTATTTTATTGAAACTTAAAGAAAAATGTTTGTTAGGTGCTTTTATTAAAACGGCTGTTAAGTAAAGTGCTTCCTGCAAAATCACTTCTCAAGGCACACTAGGAAAATGAGCTTAATAAAGTACTTGTCAAGAAATTCATCATAGCCATTGAAAATTAATTTGATTAATTTTTCATATGGGTTTTTGATTAGGCTCTCTTAAGTCTAAGAAGGTGGTAGATTTGACAAGAAATGAAACCCTTCTCTCAACTTTTCTTTTTGTTGTTAAAGAGTAAAGTATTACAATACAAAATCACATCATCTATGTATATATAGATGATGCATGCATACATGGAAATGGCATGAGATTAAAAGTCAAATCAGCTTTGAACATGATGAAAGCAACTAAAATGATTAAGTTGATGTGATGGATAATTGGTTTTTATGCTACATAATGAACAATCATAATTGTTGTAGTGATAATTATTATTATTGATGATGAAGTTGAAATTTTCCTTTCAATTTGGTAGTGTAGTGTTTGGTCTGATTGAGACGTGTGGCCAAATGCCTGGTAACAACCTGATTACCCATGATTACAATTGATCCTTTGATTGATCATTTAACCAAATACCATGTCTCTGAATTAAGCAAGCAATTTCATTGCATTGGGTTCATCCCATCTCTACCAACCAGGCTTTAAAGTTTTAGCCCTACCTTATTCCAATTCAATATCATCTCATCACATTATTATAAGCATATGGTAACATACCAAAAATCAAGGAAATTAACTTGATGGGTTTTATGCGTATTCAAAGTTTATATATTACTCACAGGAAGATGATAATAATTATGAACCCCAATACCTCCATAAGAGTTGTTGCATGAACTTCTGATGATTCTGAGTATGATAAAGCGCTAGGTCATTTGTGTGTTGTGATTGAAACTAAGAAACAAGCAAAAACAGTTGCATTTAGGAGAGGGGAAAAGAGAACATGAAAAGCATAACAAAGTTCTCAAATTGCATTACTCATATCTCAGAATTTTCTACTAACAAATGAACTGCAAAAAGAATTCCCATTACAAGGAGATAAAAATAAAAATAAAAACAAAAAAAAGAATGCAAAAAGAAGAAAAATAAAACAGACCTTAGGGCCTACTCATTACTAAACTCTAAAACTCTACTACCCTTTAAGCTTCCTCTTGTCCTTTCTACCCTTTTCTTCAGTTCTCTCATTATAGTCCTTCTCTACTTAGCTAAAATTTGGTCATCTAATTCTGCTCCTATTTTCAGCCCATTCCGTCCCTGTACAAGAAACAAATGAACAAAGAAATGAAATAACAGTAAGCCAATAACATAAGACCTGAATATGTGAGGGAACCAAGCAGACGAGACGCGTATATGTCGTCTGTCTAATCCCTCAAATGTACTCCAGTGCAAAGTTGTTATTATTTGGAATCAACTCCAGTGAATCTGACAACATTGTTTCGTTCCCATCCACAGCAGTGTTCTCGCAAACCTTGCTTCTCATTTCGAGAACCTTCTTATGGGAATTGGAGTGCAGGGATGGAACAAATGTTGGGCTAGCTGCAGGCCTGTATTCAGGGAAAAGTCTTCCGGACTTGAAGCGAACACCACATGCATTGCATAGGGTTTTCGGCCCCATTGGTCCTGCCCTCCATTGCGGTGTCTTCGTTATCTCGCAATGCATGCATTTCCTAACTGCTTGTGCTGGTTGATTTTGATTAATCTCGTAAGAATCTTGAGGAACTGACAATTTAATTTTCTTCTTCTTCTTATACTCCGAGTTGAATTGCTTGGGTATTTTGATCACAAGTCGAGACTCCGCAAAATTCTCAGAATCAGATGAGACTTTAGGGGTAATTAACTGCTGCTGTGTCTCAGTGACTGAGGAAGTTGGTGACACAAGTTGAACCGGAGGACGGGGATTAAATGCCGAAG
Source organism: Cedrela odorata (assembly GCA_035584115.1). NCBI lineage: Eukaryota > Viridiplantae > Streptophyta > Magnoliopsida > Sapindales > Meliaceae > Cedrela > Cedrela odorata. The sequence continues at coordinate 8,198,394 of JAXCLQ010000006.1, read as the reverse complement.
GGCGAGGACGCTTGCTGCGAGCACGGCCGCATCTTCCAGGTGTAACATTTTCAGAGCTGCCCAGTACAGCTTTCTCCCCTGAGCATGAGCTGCTGCTCTCGAGAACAGAAACCGGGCTAGAGGTCTGGAACTGGTTGTGTGATGAATCATCCTTATTGATCGACAATGACTCCTGTTTGTTGATTGTAAGGCTTCCTCCAGAGAAGGAATCCTCAACAAAGTTTGAAAGCCATTCAAGCTGAACAATGTCTTCATACTGCAATATATAACACAAAATTTATATGTTGTACCACAATTTATCAAACATGCTTAACTCCACAATTATGATCATAAACGAATTGAATCGAATCGAACCGAACCGAATTTTTAAAATAATTGGTGGTTGAACAAACACTAACAAGAACACATTAAATCAATTATTGTTGACAAACTAAGCAAATTAGGACAACAATTGATTTTCCACCTAATAACATCTGTATATCACATAACTCACTTGAAGTAGTAACATGGCCACCCACGTGACGTGTCTTGTATAAAATAAAGCAATTTTGTTTACTCTAATAATTCAATACATGGAGTGGACTGGAGTGTCTTCCACCGTTTCGCTGACAGGAAGACATGATATTACAGAAATACCCCTTAATTATCATATTATTAAATAAATGATCCCTACACGTACAGATACAGTAGATTACAAAAATACATTCAATCTACGCGGTATGCCAGGTGGCAGCAACATGTTACAACTTACGAGATATGATTTCATGATAGGTAAATCCAACGGCTGAAACTGAAAGTGAAAAATAGTGTGAAGAAATTGAACTTACTGGAACAGAGAGCTCAGCGGAGAGGTCTGTGGAGTTATTGTTGGAGAAAACTGAGTCAGACTGGGACTGAGTTGGCCAAATACTGGGAAACGAGTTACAATCAGCACCAGACAACCCGGCTTCGATGTCTTCATTTGGGAAGTCAAGTAAATCGTCTATGTGATCAAAGAAGCTGCCGCAGTCTATCTCATCCATGAAATTTGGCCCAATCATGTTTTATTTTCTACTTGAAAATTTTCCTGAGAAAGAGACAGAAATAGAGAAAAGAAATGAGCTGTAATGCTTGAAAGTTTTTGTCGTTAACTGAGTACACTAACTGAGTGCCCATATGTTGATAAAGCGGACAATCTGTCAAATAATGAAGGCCGGGACAGCGCATGTTAGCAAGAAAATTCCAGTAATTAAATTATTTTTCAGGACAAAAAAATTTAAAATTTAAATATTTTTTGAATTATCTGGAAAGGAAAAGGAGAGCCAAAATTTGATTTCCGTTTTCGTTTTCTGGGTGGCTGCGAACATTGAGGCGCCATAAACACATGCCGTATTTTAGCACAAATTGGTCCCTTTTTCTGGATAGCCTTGTCCACATTAACAGTTTCACAGTGAAAATGGGTTTATTTGCAAAACAGGGGATATAAAATCTGCTAAAATGTAAAAAAAAGTGAAATTCGAACAAAATTGAAGCTGGGTTTGAAATTTCTTTTTTAAAAAAAAAAAGTGTGTGAGAGAGAGAGAGCAAAATTTGGTAGCAGAGAAGAGCTAAATTTGTAGAAGAAACTACCTGCAAGAACGAAAATCAATTGGAATTTGAGTACAATGAGAAGAAGTTTCGTAAATTGACAACATTATGGAAGATTTTCTTGATTTAATTTTCTCGAGAAAATGAAAGTGAACTCCGAGCATGCATGTAATATATATATTCGTTGCCGACAGTGGATTTTAAGCAGAAGAATACAAAAAAAAATGCAGAGGCAAACCTTGCCAGCAGAAAGAGTAGTTGGTTCTTCCGGTGAGGAAACGGTAGTGAAGGAATTAAAGGAGAAAGAGTCCAGTTACAAAGAAGTTCAGTTCTTGGGTTGTGGAGAAATGAGCAGAGGAAATGAAGAGTGAAGGCATAAAAAGAGGAGAGGAGAAGGTAGGTAAGGCTTTCCTTCACTGCAAGCTGTATTTTACCATCACTTCACTGTCTTGATGTTGAAGTCTTCTCTCTTCTCTCCTTATGAATCGTTGGTCCCACTCCTAACCCTTCCTATTTAGCCTTCTTTTTATAAATTAAAAAATAAAAATAAAAAATTCAAAATGATAAACGAGGGAAAACGGAATAATAAAGAGAAGGAGAATTGCATAACACCTTGTAATGCGTTGGAGGAAGGAAGACTGAGTGCAAATAAAACAAGTTAATGGAATTAATTATTTATAGAGAAAATGGCATCGATGGGCTTTGGGCTTTGTGTCAGTCAATCAACCTTTAACTTTTACTTTTCTTACATTGTAATCCAAAAGTCAGAACAATTAACTGCATCTACAAGGCGCGTGTGTAACACGCCTAGGAATCACGAGTACCACGGTGAACAAATTAAATTAAAAGTTATTCAAATATTATAACATTTTATGCGTGAAATATTAAAAATAAATAATTATGTTTTGAAAATATATATATATATATATATTTTTTTTAATTTTGTAATTTTAAAACTCAACACCGCGTTTGGAATACAAGGAAAGTTGCAGCGTTGAAAGAAAGGGGGGCGGCGTGGAAGGAAGATTTAGATATGTATACACGGCTGTCAGTCACCGGTGTACTGCTTATGGCCAAACATTAGAACCTTCTTTTAATTTTAACTTAATTCCATTTTTCTCTCTTTCAACTTTCATTGACTTACTCTACAGCCGCGTTCATAATTATATAATTTCTAATATAAAATATTATAATCATCGATTTATAGTAATTATTTAAACAGTAATTAAATTTATTTTCTTACTTGATGATCGTGTTATGAGTTACATTACCTTAGTTTTTAATTAATTCTTTTTTATTTAAGATTTAGAGTATCTTTGATGGATAATTAACGAATTCTCTTTTTTAATTTTTTAGATAAAATTATATGTGAAAATTATATATAAATATTTTTAATATATTAAAAATATTATATTTTATTTTTTAAAATAAAAATTATCAGTTTATTTTTTTATTTTTAAGTATAAAACTCACTTATTAAAAATTTGAATATATACAAATTTTATTTTTTATTTTTAAAACGATAATAAAATACTACCTTAATAATTTTTTAAATATGTTATCATTTATAAATATTAAACATGCATGTTTTGTTTTGTTTTGTTTTTTACTCTAAAAAAAAATATTTTTTTTTAACAAATTGTTAAAAATATTTTCTAATATAAAAATAAACAATTAACGAATTCTTTTTTTTTTGTTTTTATTAATAAATTGTTTTTTCAAAAATATATTTTAAATTTTAAACATTTTTATTAATCAAAATATTTTTAAATATAATTTTTATACATTCAATTTTCTAATAAATAAAGTTTATACTTAAAAATAAAAACAAAAAAATTTACTTTAATATTTTTAATTATAATTTTAAGATATCAAAATATGCCGACTGCTTTAAATTAAATTTGTATCAAAGTATGAGATGAAAACACTATAAGTCTAATATTGATCTAAAAATTTGTTAAATTCTACTAAAATTTAATTTAGAATGACTAATTCTTATTCTATTTACGAAATAAAAATACTAATTATTAATTATAAATAAGTATAGAAAATGGATATTTGCAAAGACAAAGTACAAATGTTATACAAAAATTACAAAATTATTTACCAAATTATATATATATATAT
>JAXCLQ010000006.1:8171558-8194601 GCA_035584115.1 Cedrela odorata | reverse complement strand
TATATATATATATATGTAAAGCAAGGAAACACTGGAAGTTGTGACAGGTCGTCATTGTACTCAACTCTGTGTCCGAGTACAACGACTGGGTGATCTGCAGCCACTCGAATACATCGTTGATTGATCAACCCATTACTCTGCCTAGATTGGGTCCCACACAACTTTTTCAATGGTCCATGATTTTAATTTTGTTTACATCAAAAAAAAATAGCGGGTCCTCTCCCCAATCATAAAATCATTGTCGCTCGTATGCCAAGTATCTTGTCATTTTTGGCTTTCATATGTACAGAAAAAGTAACAACATCTTGTATTGTTTACACACAAAGTAAATACTACCGTACAATCTCGACCATAAAATTTGTAATTCTTTTATTATCATTTTAATTTTTTTAAATATACCTATAAAATTAAAAATATAATAAAATTTTTCGAATGAGTAATAAAAATAATTCAAAATTAGTGATTACTAAATAATTATTATTTAAGAATTTAAATTATAAATACTTTACTTATAAATATACTCTTAATATGTATATACTATCAGGAGTGACAATTTAAAATATTATATTATATTTGTGTCATGTCATATTGGTGTCATACTAATTTAAATCTAGCATATTTAATAATTTTATTAAGAAGTAAATATGTTAAACCTGTACAATTATTAAACGGTTAAACGAGTTGTAATCGTAATACTCATTTAATATTTTTTATTTATATTTTAAAAATATTTATGATAATCTTTTCTAAAAAAGACAATCATTTTTATTATAATATATAACTAAATGCCTTTAAAAATTAATAAATATAATTATAAAATTTTAAAATAAAAAAATTATAAATCATAAATAAATTAACACGATATAATTAATTAAATAATTAATCGTATCATAAACGTGTCAAGAACCCTAAACTTTAACCTAACACAATTATTAGTCGTATCATGTTGTGTCATCTATTTAATAATTATGTTATTTTATTTCAACTTAAATTTATAAATTTTATATCTTGTTTTTGTGTATAATTGGTGAGTCATGTCAAATATTATAATCTCTATACATTATATAGTCTAAAGTTTTCCATTTTTGGTTGGTGTCTCGAGGATTGAGAGTGAGCCAAATAAAGCAAAGATATCTAAGTATGTTAAAAAAAATATAAAGGCTTTACCAACAAATAAAGGTTATAATTTTGTATTTAAAGTATTGATTTATAAAAATAATAAATAGAAAAAAAAAAAGGTTAGGAAAAGTGACTGCATACCAGCAGCCCATGTTTGGTTTCAGCCAAGAAGAAATGATGGGTCTCACTCGTATTCCCAAATCTCTTTTTACTAACTTGAGTTGTACTCTTTGCATCAATCCCTTCTAAAATACTCATACTCTCTCCCAACAAATAATAACAACAGCAACAACAATAATAATAATAGATAAAAGAATTTCATTTCATTATTTCTTTTTTCTATTTAACTTGAGTTGCACTCTTTGAATCACTTCCTTCTAAAAAGCACTTTCTTTCCAAAAGCACTTTTGGTAAAAACCCAATTATGTGTTTTACGGTTTTCAAAATGTTAGGCTCCACACACTAGCACTATTACTCATTGTGGTAGGATAGTGCCCATATTGAATGTGACAAATTTGTTCTTCAAAATCATGGAGTGGTCAATTGTTACATAATTTTTCTATTTTCTTTGTTTAAATTGATGTGTGTATACATGAAAAATTCAATGGCTTGACCAATCCAATTCCAAATTCCAATACACTCTTCATGTTTCACCACTACTATTTGTTCAATTGGCAATTGCTCTTCATAAGTACTTATATTGAAAATATTATTTGTTTTATTTAATTTATAATATTTATTTGAAAATAATAAATAAATATATTTCTAAGTAGTTTTAATAATAATAATAATAATATGCACATTTCATAAATTTTGTCTAAATACATTTGTAAGACACAACTTTCAATAAAAATACTCTCAAATATATATTTTTTTTATTTCTTCCCTTCAAAGTTAAGGAGAAGAAAGGTGTTGTGTTTATCATTGTTAAACAAACGTCTTATAATTTTGTAAATATGCTCAACATATGTACATAGAATATAGTAATGTGTTAAGTTGTGACTATCATCAATCTCATATATATGTCAAACTATATTATATATATAAAATCATGTAATGGGTGTGGCTCAATTGTCAACAAATCATGAATATAACATTTTTGAATCAAGGATACTGTGTGTATCATATCACACAACCTCTTATTCTCATTGATAAAAAAAATTATAGTTAAATTAATATTTATTATTTCGACTAATCAACATCGACCACGTGTCGGTAAGGAAATGTGGCAAATTGTATAATTTTATAGAAAATAGCACATGGGTATGTGCCCTACTTGGGTGAACACGAATTGAATGAAATTTGTTATTATGACATAATAAAATTACTTACCACTCTAATTTTGTTCAATAATGTGTAATAAATTATGTCATTGTAGCCTAATATAGTAACAAATCCCCCTTATTTATAATTTGACTTAGTTAATTTTGACTATCATATATATATATATATATTAAAGATTTGAAAACTCGAATCGATTTTTTAATTCATGTTACTAAAATTATATACTTTAATTTGATTAATTCAAACACTTAAAAGTCTTTGAGTTCACAAATATTAAGTGTCTAGTTGGTCATTCAATGTCCTCTAATCAAGGATTCTATCACATGTTGGTTGTCACGTACATGTGAGGTTGATGAAGGAAACGACATGTAACCTTCCTATTTATTTTATACCAATCATACCCTCATATACTTCTTTTCGTTACAGCATTTAATTTATTCGATATATTTAAAATTTATTAAAATTTTCTTTTAAAATTCGCCAAAATCATCATAATTTTATTTTAAAATCGACTAAATAAAAAAAAAAGATTATTAAATGCAAGGAATGTCATGTGTATTTTAAATTTATAGAGAAAATTTTTAGTAACGAATTTTAAAACGTTTTGTGATTATTGATATAATTTAAATAATGTTATTGATAAATAATAAAAATTTATGAGAGTTTCTTTACAAACTTCTAGACGGGGAATTTTTCCAAAATTTATCCTTCGACAAAGGGCATTACGATAATTATACGTCAAAGATGACGTGGCATCGCCCTGCGCAATAATCGGAGAAGGAGAGTGGCATGTGCATCGTGCGTGCGGGCAAGTAAGAACCCATGTTCGGAGTGGGACATACTATTGCACGTTAAAAAACGTGGTGGAATAGATTCACCGTGTTGTAGTGGAGCCCACGCACGGATAATCAAAACCTGCTTTAGTCCAGCTAAGTAACGTAATGTTCTCTTTCTAAAACAAGAGCGGCATGAAAAGTGGGCCATAGTCACGTGACCTTGCCTCGGGATTCACCCTTTTGCTCCCAATAAATACTTTTTTCTATTTGGGCCTATCATTTACGGCCACGTTGTCACTGCTGACTTTTTTGAGACGAAACTGTCCCAGAGGAATCGGTTTATGTTACCCCTTTCTCTCTATTTTAATCAATCATGATCGGGAAAATATCTACGGTTAGATTATGTGGAAGTGGGGCCGATATAATAAGTTTTGTGGGACCAGTTAGTGCTGCCGTACAAAATATAGTTTGCGACAAAATATGGTCCGAGACGCTTTTGTGGGCCACACCGCGTATGGGGTACAGCCCCAAAAGAGCGGTCCACAATGGAGGAGAATTGTAAGTATTTCAAGTGGAACGATGCTTTGGCTGTAATTCCTGGAAATAAAAAAAAAAAAAAAAAAATCTGTGGGTGCTGAGAATTTTTGACAATCGTTTCCATTAAAAAAAATATATGTTTTTAATAAAATAAAAATAAATTCTAAAATTAACAGATATATTATTAACACGTAAATTATATATATATATTTTTATAAAATTACATAAATTTTATTTAAATCGTTTATAAATCACTTGACACAAAGGTGTTTTAAGTTAATTAGTAATTAAAAGAAAAATAAAAAAATCATGTGATAACAACATTCATCAATAATGTTTTTTTCCTTTCAAAACTTGGAGATAGATTTACAATGTAAATTTTAAAAACGAAAAAAGGGATAATTTGAGATTGTCAAAAGTTATATTCCTTTAAAAAAAAATTACAATACATCGAGAACATAAACATGAACGGTAGGCGAAATTTTGAAATGTAATCATTAATAGGTTTAATGTTGGATTGAAAAAATGAATAATAGTACAAAACTAATTTTAAACTTGAATTTAATTTTGGAGATCCAATCAACCATGTGTACCATATGTGTCGCATATCTTCGTAATTACCACTAAACATAAAAAGATATGACAATACACGTGACTTGATACCATTTTTTAAATGTAAAATAAAAATTATCTCTTTTTATTAAATTGTTTGATTAAGATAAATGAAATGAAATTTTAAAATAAAAAATAAGTAAGAATATTTTTTATTTAAAAAAAAATTATTTAACATAGAAAGAAAATATTTTCAATAAAATTTATATATATTTTTTGGTTGTAGGTTGTGTTGCCCCTGTTCATTAGTCGTAAGTCACGTGTCCTTGTGATCTAAGTACCTCTCACATACGGAAAGAAAACTAACACTTGGCCCCACTTCCACCAATCAGATCAACAGTATGTACTCCGCAATGCACGTAATTGCTCCCAAACCCCAACATAAAAAATTCCATTCCTTATTGGCACAAATCCCGGAGCACCACGTCATCCTACGCTAGATAAGCAAAATGAATGAGAAAGGCAGTAGAAAAAGTACCATCCAAGAATTTTAGTGGTCTCTGCTAAAACTAAAAACAAGAAAAATAAAAATACTTTCACCGGTAATAAATCTGGCGTGTCGGTGCCGACACTTTGCTGCACCGACAGAATTACCGGGTGTATCAGGTGACAAGACCTAACACCGGTTGGTTTACCGGGTACGGAAGTAAAAACTGGGCCCAGAATCCCATGCCTTAATGATAGACGCAGGCGTCGGTGCGTTAACTTTTGACTCTTGTGAGTCGCGTGACTCCGTATTTTTAACGGTTTATTGAATTATCCCAATTCCCAAAAATAGATTATAATTTAATTTATTGAATTTAATAATTTGTTATTTAAACTTTATAAATTTAAATATTTAAAAAATTAATAATATTTATGCTAACACAAGTAAATAACATATTTTAATATAAAAAAAGGATAATTGTAATTTTTTAAAATTTAATAAATAATTGAATGTTAATTTTGAAGCACGTTTAAATAAATTAAAATTAATAATATAATATTTCAGATTAATCCAACTATTAATTATGTAATACCAGTAAGATGGATGGGAAGGTTCAGTTGTGATTATTGTTTATAATAATTAGATAAGAGATTCAAAATATATGTATATTTTTTCTTTGATCAAGACATATGTTTTCAAGTAACATGTGTGCTGGATAGCATAAAAGAAGAATAGGAAAGCAGCATGTGATGTTGCCACGTGGGACAGATTAATGACATCGTGATGGTGACGTGGAAAATTAATAATTGATAATATTAATAACATGTAATGGCGACCACCGTTATAGGCGCCGGGAACCGAGATAATGATATCGATGCTTACATGTTGAGGTTTTAGCTACAAAATAATAATAATAATAATTTATTTTGGTAACAAAAATTTTTAAAAAATAACTAAAAATTGAAAATGAGGACACGTGACACGTGGGTGACTCAGTCGCATGTCACGATGTGGGGAAATTAATATTTTTATATGGCACCAAAAGACGGTTTTGCCCATGGAGTGCATGGTTTTGGATACATTTTGCTAGGGTAAAATGGGTATATTGGGAATTTTAGGCCATATGGTCTTATGAAAGAGTGGCAGGCACCCCACCCTTTCTAAGATAATTTGTAGACAAATTTTTATGGCTTTGAAGCATTGCATCTATCAAATGAAATGAACTAGAAGATAAGTCATAGTTCCCTACAAATTTATGGATGCATTATTATTCTTTTGGTCATTTCTTAGTACATTCATGTTTCTAAATTTACTAGTTAATTGAAAAATACGTTGTTTTACTTTCGGACGAAAATTTTAAAAATATTTTTTTTTATTGTATATTTTTTTTATTCCTATTTTATTGTATTTTTTATTTTAATGTCTTTCATAATATTGAATATTTGAATTATGGAATTTATGTCTTGGAAATACTTCTTTTAATGTTTTTGTGGCAACAAATTTTTGCTAATAAATCCAAATTCAACTTAATTTTGAATGTAATACTAGTAGTAATCAAGTAATTGATATTGGGCCTTCATCTTTAGCCCAAAATAAAGTCTATATGGGCTTTAAGCTTGGCCCATAACAACAACTAATTAGAACTTTATATGCTTCTCATCATGACAACATAAGGGACACTACACTGTTGCCCTTGCGTTGTACTCATATTATTATTAGATTTTGGTCTAATAATAATAATAATAATAATAATAATAATAATAATAATAATAATAATAATTTTGCTATGTACACATTCAACATTTATCAAAATAAATTTATTACCACATCTTTAATTAGAATATAAAGTTCAATTCCACACATGCTAGCTCATCAAATTGCTACTCATAATATTAAAATAATTAAATATTATTTATATTTGATCGATTGTGTGTTATAAATTATATTAACGAGTACTTTAAAAATACCTATTAAAAATGTATTACCCTAAATTAATTATTTTTTATTTTATTACAATACATATTCATAGATTATTCATGAAAGCTACTCAAATTGTATCAATTTGTTGTTAAATGCTATATATAGAACAACATCAAGGGTTCAAACGTGATCTAATATTTCACAATCAATGATTTGATTTGATGCATTAATGAATAGTATACACGAGTCATAATTTGATGTAAACTATTGCTTGACTAAATAGGTGTCGTGATGCATGCCCATATCTAATTAAATATGTATGTGTGACAATAACTAGGACTAGGAATATGGCATAAATGGTAACATTGATAGATGTCCAAATGTACAATTAATTATATTTAGACATGTTTGAGACTTTGTTATCATAAGTTTTAATACATAATTATTGGGAAATAAAAATGAGAGAGTGGTTGTTAATATGTATATATATATGTGTGTGTGTGTGTATTAACATTGTGTATAAGGTTGAAGTTAGCATTTCATGCTTGCTTTGCTTGTTAATATTATGTGTATTAGCATCAAATTTGGTTCATAATTTAGAATTAGTAAGATGGTGTTTTAACTTTTAATTCATAATTATTGTGTAATTGGTAAAGATTAATTACCTAATAAAAATAAATAAAAGATTTTACAAAACATCTTTAACCATCCAATTTTCTTAAATTGAACTATGCAATATTGGATTTCACTGTAAAGACCAGCTTTAATAAAGTATTCGCTATATAGCATAAGGTTTTACAACTTTTACTTTCTCACAAAGAATAATTAGAAGAATGAGCCATAAACAAGGAATGAGCTATACAAACAACATCCTTTCCCTCGAAGAACACTGATCACCCTATAATGCTGTCAATATGATGGCAAATAGAAAGAACCTATACACAAGCAAATTTCTTCCTGAAATGGACTCAACCTTGCAAAAGAATGCCAACTTCCTGCAAATAATCAGTGTTCTACTAGTATTGATTTGGAAGCATCAAGGTGATTTAGTCGACACGTTCCTAGAAGGACTTCAGGGAGTTCCTCTTCAGAGTTACCCTGCAAAAGCAGTTCTTTGGCGATTATACATACGAAATATCTCATAGTGGAAACTCAAGAAAAACTAGATGTATAGCCATATCATCGACAGAGTTCATTCGGATGCATTTTCTGGTGTGCACGAAGTTTCTATGTGGTTTAGCTGGCATCAAGAATATTTGGCTGTATAAATAGAAAATGGTGATTTTACCTGTATTAAAAATGCCATTTCTATGACCAAATTGTTCAGGTACCCTAGAACAAGACTAACCACTCCTCTTGCCACTGTGGAAGAGCCAACATCAATTTGAAGCTGAAATTTAGATGTATTTTCCAAAGTGAGTATGCCATAACATGATAGAAAACACCAACATTCTTGTAGGTTATATGCATAATTGTATACAATGGAATGAACATTCAATTTTTAACTGAAACAGCATATGATAACATAGTGTTGGTAATCTACCTCCAAGTAGTTCTTCCCGTGGACATAATTGACTTCAAGTGCTTGCCCCACCAAGCACGCCGTCTTCCCAACACTCTGCTTGACTATCCATGATCCCTGAAGAAGCAAAACAAAAGGGATGTAAAATGTGAAAACCTCGAGTGTTGTGTGATATTTGATATCAGGTTACTGTGATTCCTGTTCTTTTGGTTGTGAATTGAATTAATACCAACCTTAGAAATGTATGGTATGAGCTTAAATCTTGAGTTTCTAAATGCATCATCTCCATTTACAAATTTGTGCAGCAAGGGATTGTCTTCCAAAGGAGTTTTCATCATGTAATACAGTGCCAATGCATACGCGGTTGTACCTGGAACCTGATTTATGACAGTGCAAAGTCAATAATCTGAATTTTGATAAGAAAAGAGAAAAAAAATTAACTTGAACTGACCTCACCTGTATATTAACGATGAAGAAAAATTCCGGTCCACCTCGTTGTGCATACGTCTAAAAAACAATATTATCTAATCAGCGCGTTCTTTAGGGATGTAGAGTTCACAGAGATGATAATTAATGGTGAACAATCACTTAAGAAAATTGTCATACAATAGATCAAACCTGAACAATGCCACCAGGACGGCCACCAAGATTATCTTCTCGCTGGTTAGATCTTAGCCAATCTGCACCAATCATTTGCATCATAGTGCTGTCTGCTTTGATCTGAGGAACAAAAGGTGAAGCGCCAACATTGAATTTTTTTATAAATTACAATTTATAGAACGGAAAATGTTGATATCTAGATGTAATCAAGTCATTGGATGCTCATAAAAAATGTCTTATATCATTGTTGAAAAATATTCCAGTTAGGTTCAACTTAGAGTGGGGATGGAGGAGCTCATTAAGGATCTCACTGATGTCAATGCAAGTATATCAGTCATTTCCTAACTATTTTGGTTGGTTCTTTAAGATTGTAGGATAATTTCTATGCAGATCAATCTAATTTGGAATATTGCAGACTCCTATTTTTATCTTAAATTCCTAATTTTTATTTTCGAACATAGTTAGAACTGAAAGGATACCTTCCGTTGATCTTTCAAATAGTTTGCTCCACGGATCAAAAATGTAGAAGGATCGGCTGCGGCCCAACTGCAAGGTGAAGTAAAACTTGTGTCTTTTTGAAGAGTGGCTCCGTAGGACCAATGTATCTCGTCTTTAACAGGCACCTCTTGGAAGTCTGAGTGACCCTTTTTCTGAACTGAGAATATGGAAGTTTTAGGTCAACTCTCAATAAATGAGCATAGTCAAACAAAAATCTATGTGCATACAACAATAGGACTCACTGGCAAGATCATGCAACTTTTTCACGAAACCAGCAGCAGATGATAATTTGGATTGAGGCACACTCTGAACATCTCAATGCCAAAACAGTATTAGTGGACAATAAATTGCATTTTCTAATCATATAACACTTCAACAAATTAGAAGGACCGTAAACTAGTACTCGTGTGATTAACAGAAAAAATTCCTGTTGAATTAAGGTTGACTGAAAGATTGAAAATTACTAGAAAAAGTTAGCTTATGAAACAATAAAATAATGAAATAAAATGCATGAAGCCAGATTGAAGCAAATAAGCTTCTAACCAAATGTGAAAAATCACATGATATCGCAATCAGACCTTCGTGGAAAATGTGACCCAAAAAACCAGATCATCCATGTCTGTCAAGTTTAACAAGTTTAATAAGAACAGCTATCTATCCTTGCATTTCAACATATTCATAAATTTATGAAAGAAATCTACCACCATTGAGTTGTATCATACTAATTTCTCACCTACACAGACACTATCATGCATTATACAACATTGATTTGAGTGATAGTTATCAGTAGTCATTGAGGTTCATGAGAAGTAAACCGTACCTCACGGGTCGAAACCAATGAATAAAATGTAACTGAAATCAATATGCCATACTCAGAATGACATATGTAACTACTTTAACATAAATTAAAAAGAACAGAAACATATATAGCCAAAATGACTTTCTGCATAAGGATAAGAGTTGAGAGCTCTTGCTTCAACGAAGCAGCGCTAATGATCCCAAAGAAAGTCGAGGTAAGACAAATACAAACCAGTTTTCATAAATTTAAGTAACCAGTTCTGGAAAGTAAGAGATTTATTGACCAGTTCGTACCCGAGAGTGAACTCCCGGACTGATTTCTAAAGACCATTCATTTTCTGTATGATCAGAATACATTCCTTCAGATGCTTCAGGAACATCAAAGAACTCATCGGAGGCATCATTCAGGCCCATTAAACTTGAGCACCCGGAAGATGGTTTTTCTGATTCATCTATGACAGAAGCATCCTGCTCGGCCTTTCTAATTTCTTCCGGCTGTTGAGCTTCAATCGTAGTATCCTCTTCACTTTTCAGAAATTGAATGTCTCGGCACGAATCAATATTTTGAGAGATTTTAGTAGCTCTTGCCGATGCTCTTGATAAAAATTCAGAGGGACTATTTCCTGTTCCTGCTCTAAACAGCTCCCGTAATGCTGCAGATTGCAAAAGCAAAGATGTCTGAAAATAAGTATATTTAAATATATAAATCTTAAAAATGTAATTTTTCTTATTGCTAAGAAGAATACCTGCAAGTCTCTCAAGCATCCTAATGGTTATGGATCTTGCAGATGATGGACGCAGATATAATTTCCAGCTCTTCCAATCAACAGCAAGCATGTGCTTTACAAGTGCTTGTTTTCCTTGGTTCACTGGAGTTATTACAAATCCTCCACCTGCATGTGTAGGATCTAAAATGAGGATATACTTGAAAAATACCAAAAGCGTAGAGAACAGCTAGATATACTTGAACGTTACAAAAGTACTTTCTCTAAAATCTTGCCAATAAACTATTTGTGTAACCCCAATCTTGTTAGCATCTTGAAACTTAATCCTTAAACTGCAAGAAATTGATCAGGCGTTTTAAATCATATTTATCACCAAGAATGACCATAAAGTGATATGCAATAACTAGCTTATGGGAAGGCATCTGAGGGCTAAAAACATAAAATCTTTGACTTCTTTGTAAAATATTATTAGCATAGCACTTATGCATGGACAGCAAAGCATATAACCATTATACTAAGAGAAAAAGTTCAATCCAAGCAAATAGTATCAAAGTCCTTACTAATGTACATTTCTCTTACGTATTCAATCACAATACCAAAGCTCTGGAGAGCAGAGTTCAGTTTGTAGACCAGGTTAGTATTGAAGAAGAAATCTTTAGACATTATGTTGAGAACCAAGTGGCATAAATGCATAACATACGTGTAACATATAAAATCTGGTTCCTCCAAATTTCATATTGCAATTCCTGAATTCAGTAACCCTTATCATAAAATTTAATAATACCATAGAGGCATATTCAGGAGAAGATAGTCTAAATCTGCATAAATTGCTTTGTTTTTGTTCTGCAGAGTTAGGTTGAACAGTGAATTTTCTACTAGATATGCGCACTTATCATGAAGTTCGCAAGCTAAAAGCATATGATTCATATCCAAATTTCAAGCAGTTTTGATAAAACAAGATGAAAAGAAAGTCAATAATTAAGGTTCACATGTGCTGACTAGATAGGAACATGTTCCTTCCATATATTCTGTGGTGATTTTGAATCGACTGGATATATTAAGAAGTGAATGAACATATCAAATTTCTAAGCTCATAGCATACATTACTTTTAAGGCAAGCACGGATGTAGCCTTTTTGTCGCGTACACTTCTTGTGACACACGGAATGATATAGAATCACTGCAACAGAAATAAATAAACAAGGTTAGGATTTTCCAATAATGGTTGCCAAAGCTTTGTGTATGCTGGCATTTTCAACATAAGTACCATATGTGCCATCATCCTCTCTCCTCCAATAGCGACGCACCAGTAAATCCCTTCGTTTCATTCCCCTGCAAAATAATGTGTTAATAAGAGCATATGTTATACATGGATTATATTTAATGAGGTTCTGAGCCTGACCAAGGTAGCCAATCACTGTATAACTGCTCGTGAATAATATCTGTATGACCATCAAGGTGCTCAACTACACTTCCCCGATAGAAACAGAAGTCCCATCTGCAAGACAATAGGTAGGTCAACCTCCAGAATGAGAACAGTCCATTATCAGAGACAGAAAACATTGCTCTAGGTGTTAAAAAGGATGGGAGGCTAACTATTGCAGCATCATTTTCAAGAAAGAATTGTGGAAAGTTGAGCAGTCTGATCAATAGGATTTCTTACATGAAAGAGAAGAAAGAAACTACACAATACTTTTAAATATGTTATCACCAATACAAAGAGATTTTGGCCGTTGCCTTAACTTTCCATAGTATTAAAACTTCAATTTAAGAAAATAAGTTAACATTCCAGCAATCTTACTCAGTTCTCGAGGAACCTAGAGACATAAGAGTCTGGAAAATAGCCTCTGAAGTTCCATCAACCATACCAACTGCCATTATTGCTGGATGATCATCCCAATGCTGCTAACAGAAACATATTCTTCACATTAGAAAAATGATAAGAAAGTATATCACAGATAATTTCTGATCAAGAAAGTAACCTACCCTCCCACGGGAATCCCAATCTTTTGCTTCCTTGAAAAGCCGCAGCCCTGTATAATTTTTTTTTTTTTCAGTATATATGCACTTAGTCACCAGGAATACTGACAACGAATTTAGAAATCTTACCATTTTGACAGCCAAAAATTTTCCATGGTGAAGGTGCAATAACATCAGATGACATTCCATGTATGTTGACGGATGAGCTAATAGTCCAGTCTCTAGAGTATTTACATCTTGACCTTTTAGAAGCATGCAACCTAGAAGAATAAAACTTAATAAGAAAAAGGCGAAAGAAATTCAATGAATTTGGAGAACTTATAATATATACAACCTACTCAAAGAAAATGAGTAAATAACCAAAAAAAGGACGATTTAACTGTAGTGAACACTGCCTCTAACCATATTCAAACAAGAAAGAAGATGACCAACAAATCCATGAACAGAAATCAGTCTGTTTAACTCTGACTATTCAGGAAACCATTTCTAGGCTACTGGAATTATTTAATCTAGAAGATCATGCTAATACCAGTAATGGATACTGGGTTTCTGAATCAGGTACGAAGATAGTAACTAGAAGCCAAGCATATCAAGCCGGAGGGTGTTGAAGACTTGAGAACTTAACATTGCTTATCAGTTCCAAATTGGGGAATTCTAATTCTTTAAATTACTAATTTCTTGCCTGAGGTGCCAAAAATTTCATAATCCTGAAGCAAGATGCTATAATCACATGTTTTACAAATGATTGAAATGATCCCCAACCAGAATAATATTAATAAATTATGCCAACATGTGCACGTAGTATGTAGATATCACTTGCTAATGAGTGTATAAGGTGCATAGACAATTTTTTCCCTGAGTATTTCAACAAAACTGATATTCTTGAAAGTCCCTTTTTTTTTTGCAAATTTGAACATACTGATGAGATCAGAACAGAAAGAATATGAGAGATAATTTTTCATTCAATTTGACACTTTGGGGCAACCGCTATACCTTAAAGATGGCCATCTCTTTTTGGATACGGCCACAAAATTATCTTCTGGGCATGAGCACTCCTGAAAATATACTTAAATGTGAGGCTTCCACCAATAGGAAAATGTTGTACTAGAAGACCACAAGTGAATAGTTTGGAACCTTTACTGCAGCATCCTGTAAAAAGCGAATCCATTTTGCTGCCTCTTCTGGACTACTTGCTCCCAACTATAAAATTGTAATTTCAGAGCTTGTGAACCAGTATATAATAACAATATAATACATACATATAAAATTGACTGGAAAATTACCACACCTTAAGCTGTTCATTGTGATCTAAACTATTGTAAAGGGTGAAAATGAACAATACCTGTAAATTGTAAACAATTATATGGAGATAAAATTAGAAAAGAAAGATCATAAAATTTAAGCCAATATTACCAAACCAAGAAATATGTATAGAATTAGAGCGATATACTTTTCTATGAATGCTCTCTCTTCCATTGTCTGTGACTCGAATGCAGGAATGTATCATTGCACTTTTAACTGGTTCCTGACAAAGGAAACGTTTCATAGTCCATTAAACTGATTACCATTATCTTCGCAATCTTAGCTGAAGAGCAAAATTAGGCAGCTACAAATAGTGAAGTGTAAATTTGGAAAACATTTTCCATTTTCTCAAGCATTAGTTAATGGCTGAAGCTCTACTTATTCACTATAAAACATTATTTCCAACACAATTACTAGTTATAAACTTTGACTTAAGAGGATGAAAGTACAATATGCTATAACTATTGCTGCATGGATTATTCTTAAAGTCAGTAGGTCCAGCAAAAAATCAAGAAATTTTAAAAACAGAAAAACTAAACTAATAGATATTGAACCCAGGAACCTCTTTCATTTTCTCTGTTGATGACCAAGTGTATCTTCTTCCAACAATCATAACAATAAATGTTTCAACAAAAAATGTGAACAATGAGCCATTCCTCCCAGGGACGGAGAATATTGGACAAGGAAAAGAACAACATATACAAAATACAGCTTACAAAATGATGAACCAAACAATCAAATAATCCCAAAATTCTAGAAGAGAAGACATGAAACCAATTGATATCAAAATACATGAAAAACAAAAATGCAAGTATACAACCATTTTACATCCAATCTATAAAGATCGAAATTCAAACAACATACACCCAGGATTGACAACATATCAGAATTATACATTTCCAACAAAACGTGACGATGGAACAGAACAAAATGATCTAACAGACAACACAACACAATTCTGCAAAATAGGTTCTTCCATAAATACCAAAATTCAGACAAACAACAACCACAATTCACAATACATGCCACGTAAAACCAAGAACAGAGCATAAGAACAAACGAAAATGATCATGTACCTCTTTTTCAGAACTGGGTACCGTTTTGTAACCCTTGAGGCAGTTATCGTGAAGAATGAAGTACCTTTTGCGCGAAATTTGCAGCCCAATACGATTCACAAGAATGGCATACAGCCATCCTTCCATTTTACCATCAATTTGTGTGATACCCATTTCAGAATATCACAAAAAAATCAATCCCTGTTGGTTATTTTAATGATTTTTTAAACAAAATGCTTCCATAACAGATTGTTTCTTCAGCCTTTTTGTTGCTTTCTGCAAGCTTTTACACACCAGAAGAAACCAAGATTGACGGCTATTACGCCCAAGTTTATACGTATAGTTTTTCTATATATGAAGAGAAACAAATAAGTGATCCTCTGTTCCCACCTAAGGGAATCAGAGAATCGAAGTTTACGAATTTTCTCTTTTGGATTTTCTGGGAGCTGCTGAGTTTGTTTATTAAGTTTCTGTTTTTCTATTTGCTTCCCCTGGTTTTCAGAATAACTGAATTTTGTGCATATACATACATATATAAATATATATATATATATATATATAGGCATGTTGAAATTACTAGACTACCCTCCCTTTTTTTAGCGCAACAACATCAATAATAATAATAATAATAATAATTTTATTTTAAAAACAAATTAAATAGTTATTGGGGGTCCAATTGCTTGTCAAAAATTAATGTAAATGTCTCTTTCTTCAATAAAATATATTTTAGTTACTATTGTTAAATATAGTATTTTTCAATTTTTATAAATTATATATTTTCTTTAATGATTTGATTGATTCCTATCATTTTTTTAGTCTCAATTACACATGATTGTCACAATGAAAATGTACCCAACATTGGTTACATTCATAATTGTTTCAAGCATGTCATATTCTTAAACAATTTACTTTTAAAATTAATTGAGAGAATAAATAAAAAAATATTTAATTTTATCAATTCAACGGTAAATTCAAAGGGTAATATCATAAATTTAAAAATTAAAATTTATTTTTATACTAATTTGTAATGGGACACCTCATTGAAGAAAGAAGACACACTGGAATTGTTAGAAATATACAGAGATTAGTTTCATGAACAATTTATTTCTAGAATTAATTGAATAAAATCCGGTATAGGGAAGGGCAATATTGTAAAACTACATATTATAAAATATTTTTCCATGTATTAATTTGCATATGATGAGTACCTTGTCGAAGGAAGAAGAAGCGCGGGAGTTGTTAAAAAGATTGGGGATGATAACATCCGGGTCCTGAATTTTTATATTTTTATTTATAAAACATAATTTACTTATTTATATCAAATAGACCCCTAACTTTTATTATTGAGTTTGTATTCTAAGGTTAATTTGGTCATTTCCATTAGATTTCATTTTCATAGTTGAAAACCTATTTAATACTAAATGTTATTATCCCTAAAAACTTTGATTAGTTAAAGGGTAAATAATAATTGGTGATTAAAGTTTTAGTTTCTAATCATTATCAATAATAAACAATTATCATGTTATTATATATATATATATATATATATGTTGAAATATAATATTTAAGAAATTTTTATTAAAGAGAAGGAAAAGACTAAAAAGGACATAACTGCCAAGAAAGGATATACTGAATTTTTGCTTAAAATAAGGTGGGTGTTGATAAATTAAAATTTCCAAAATATATGAACTGTTTCTCAGATTTTTTTTTTTTTTTTTATCCTTTTTACTAGGTCAAGAAAATCCAATCAAAATCTTCTGCATTTGATCTCTTTAGGGTTTCAAATTTTCAATCCTCATAACTAGAGAAGAAATATGATCTCAATAAATAAATAAATACAAGTTGTTGAATATTAATACTATATTCATCAATTACATTATTATATTTTAAGTTTGTAAATATAATTTGTGTTATTAATTACGAATTATAAATAAAAGAAAATAATTAAAAAAAATCCGTGAAGTCTCGTATATATATACTAAAGAGATTAAATTCATAAAAATTAGAGTTAAAGTTTGATGATTATAATATTTATTAAATTTTATTATTTAAACGTGAAATAAATAATTTAGAAAATAATATTGTTCAAGTTATAGTAAGCGATTTTTAAAAATTATTTATTCATTTGGGATACTGAATGTATATAATTTTAGAGTAAAAAAGAACCGTTATGATACTCTTAAAGCTTATAAATAATGTTAATTGTTTTATGTATTAATGAGCATTCATGCCGTTGTCTACTCTCATTTAAGCTTAATTAATCAATCAGTAAGCTTTAACCCAAATTGCAGCCGCTTTCAAATTATTTACTAATATTCTTTCACCTCTAAACATAAAATTAAGAGGTCAAAGGGCATATACAATTAGGAGATTAGTTTGTTACTTTCAAGCGACAATGTGGCTATAGGAATTAACAATGGATTAAGAAGTGGGTAAAGTGACACGTGGCAAATGGGTTTTTAATGAGACCAATAAATGATTTTTGCCTGGGTGAATGATTATTTGATGGTATGCTAGTTGTCAATTTTCTTGACTTCAAAAAAAAGTTACCTATTATAATTGATTGATTTTATGAATTTTATTCATGCTTAGCCATCACATTGATTGCTTATTGCTTGTAAATCTGCTTTATGCATGACCTAATCATCTCCCTCTCTCTCTTTTATATATATATATATATAAATGAAAGAAAAAGGACCCAGTTCCATAACTTTGATGTCCTTCATAATCATAGGTAAGCTATGATTGTTAAATGTTTGAAGACAATTGTGTAAAGCTACACAATTGAAATATAAAATATTTTTCTTAATAAAGAGAATTTGCTCCCTTGGTTCCAACTTCTTGTCATAAAGTTCTCTGCTATTCCAGATTCTATAACATGTTATTTTCAGTGTTGAAATGCTTTCAAATCCATGTATACTTTATAATCTTGAGGCAACAGTAATTTCTAATTGAGACTGATTTCATAAAGAACAATCCAAAATTTTTTATAGTAACCCAAAATGGTCCAAAATCCTAGCTACTGAAGTGCTCAGTCTCTATGGATCAACAAGGTTGAACCAACTTACTATTTTGTGCTACAGATATTTCACGTGTAATGCATCACTGCTTAATTGCATATGAATGCCTTTGCGACATAACAAGACAATGCTAATCACTTGCGTATGGACAGATCAATGTGTAGGTAAGCTACACAAGCCATGAAAAACAAGAAAAATACAGATGCCAACATCAATGGCTCTGCAAGCATGAAGATAGGATTGAATGTATAATACACCTGCCAAAATAAGAGAAAAGTATAAGAATAGTAATCCTGGAATTTAAAAATAACTGGAAGGATCCAAATAGGGTATCTTCATCATTGAAAAGGAGCGATGTACAAATATCATGAAAAAGAAAAGAACATATATGTTGAATAACCAAAAGGGAAATTCGGTTCACCAACTAGAAGTACTGGCAACTCAATCAAATCATATTCTTCATCACTTGAGACAAACAATAAAATTGCAAATCTTTTCTAAAGAAAGGAACACATATGTTGAATTGTTAATGACCAAAAATTTGGGAAAACAAGTGAGAAATTAGAACTAACAAAATATCATATGCTGGCACCCTCAACTGCAGGTTACCAGGTATAATATGGTGTTACAAAATA
This sequence comes from Cedrela odorata, assembly GCA_035584115.1. NCBI lineage: Eukaryota > Viridiplantae > Streptophyta > Magnoliopsida > Sapindales > Meliaceae > Cedrela > Cedrela odorata. The sequence goes on along the minus strand of JAXCLQ010000006.1, from coordinate 8,175,792 downwards.
CTTAAAACAACATGCATAATGAAATCACAGTGAAGATATCATGAGCCATATTTAGAAATTTAAGACATCAAAAAATACATGAACCCTCTAATAATTTTTGTTTACATCCCATTAACTGAAACTCACAACATAAACACAGGTTCAATCGTGTCAATGTGCATTGCAAGACCTGGTTCGATAAAGAAAATATTTAAATAATTCTTTTAAACAACAATTTAATCCACCAACATATTATGTATCAAAGAACATAGAAAAATAATAGCAGAATCAATACTAGGAAACATAATAAAAAGAAAGGGGTGGAGAAATCACCTGGAAAGGAGAGTTGTGAACAGGAGCTACATTTTTCTTTTCCAGAACCACCACGGTCCTCCCAACTACATCAAGGTAAGAATACTTGGTCTGCAGAGATACACATGAAAAGAAATCTCAGATACATAGGTATAAGTAATCCTTAAGCAACAGATGCACACAATCAGTGCCTTTTGCACAAAGAAAACTACCATAGCACAAGACCTAAAGAAACACACTGAAAAATTTATCAACAAAGAATTCAGATGTGTGTTTTTAGGATGCATTGAGTGCAGGATATAGTGTAACACAGAAACAAACTGTACAATAGGAATAAAATATTTATACACTGCAATGGAATAGTAAAGTTCACCAATATGCACCAGATTAGTGTATAAATATGAATCAGAGTATCTGGTCAAATTGGTATCAGGTTACCTCCAGGTGTTGCTCTACTGGAAAAGGAACAACGGCAGAAGGGTCTTTTGATCCTTCAGGCAGTACAACCTGAAATAAAATAGTTCCTTCATTGGCAAATTTACATTCCAGCATTTGCCCATTTTGGACAAAAGGATGGAAGCAACAATGTAGAAGAATCAGAGAAGAACAATATGACTGTAACCTCATAGTAATAAACTTACTTTAATGGTCAAATTGTCTACAACTGTTTCAATAAGAGGGCATCCAAAGCTAAAGTTGAGGTAACGCCTCCCATCAGACGACTCAAAAAGGAAGTCTTCCAATGGAAGCCCATATCCAATGACAAAAGTGGCTTTCCAACCTCCAAATAAAGGATAGCGTGGTTCAATCTCAAGTTCTGACTGATGGAGATGAAAACAGCATTTAGTCAGCAAAAAGATTGACATATCTTTCAAAAAGTTTATGGTGTGACCCTTACCCACAATTAAAATACAGCCAAAGGTCACTATGATAAGAAATTGCAATGGTGAAAGAGAAATGCATCTACCAGATGTACAAAGGCTACAGTGAATTAGAATTGACTGGAACAATTTGCTAGTTGGAGTGCATACTTTTAAATGAAGAATTAAAGTTGGGTGCAGAAACTAGTCATCTTTTCATGGTCAGGTGACAAGGATATATTTTACCAACTAAGACAAAATGCTCATCATCTTCCTAGGCATACACTTTATAATTTGAGCATATAACTAATTAGTGATATGTTCAAACTCTAAAGTCCTAAAACCTAACAGAAATTATACAAGTAAACTTCTCTAAAACAAATAATCTTCTGCAAAGAAGAGTGGGGAGACAGGTAAGGGATTGAAAGTAAACACTATTTAGTACCTTCTGGGAATCTGTACGTAAATGTGATGATGAGATGTTTCCTATTTCGTCTCTGTAGTAGACAGAGTGAACTCTAGGGGGTAGTCTTGCCAGGAGGTGTCTGAAGGAGGAAACACCACTAAAAGAAGGCCTAGATTGATACTCAACCCTGCCAAAAGGAAACTTCAGAAGATGAATACTAAAATGAACTTAAAAAAGAAAGAATATAGCCTGATTAATCAACAAAAGTACACCTTAAAGCTCCATTTCAGTCCAAATTCATAGGTAGCTTGGGAGAATGGCTCCAGATTACTCTTATTCTTTTAAAATTTGAGGACATTCATTTGAGAGGATGCGATTAAATACTTGGGATCATAAAATCATATAAACAGAAGTACTTAGAACAAAAATCTTAAATTTGTCCACAGAGGGATTCTAACACCCCTAATCTCCTATTTATATTTCTTCTCAAATTGTTGCATGTTGTTACATATCTCTTCATGTGTTTCATCAATGTACTATCTAGATTCAAGAACTTTCTAAGGAAATTTTGAAATAGGTATGGACATTTGAAATAAACTCGTCATGTCACATCAAGATTTCAGGAGATGCAACAAACATTAATTTGTAAAGCTTCAGGAAAATATTTATATTGTATTAGATTTTATTTAAACATGTTTCTTCATGTATAACTATAATGAGCACTGAGACATTCTGTCAATACATTTTATATATCCAGAACCAAGGTCAAAATTTAGTACTCATTGAAATGGAGAGAAGTTACGGATACAAATTAGAAAGAAGAGACATAATCTGTTCAGAAATTTTAATGGGTAACAATAAAAAGCGTAAAAAAAAAATGGTCAGAAATCAGCAGAAAACGGTACCTTGAAAACACGCCTTTGTGTCGAGCACCAGCATGAGCCAATGTGTATTGCTCTGTGATCTGAAGGCTGCCCCAATGAGATACTTCCACTTCACGTACAAGCTCCTCAACAACAGCAAATGGGTTATTATTCTCGAAATGAATAAGAATTGGAGAATATGAATATGGAGGACGATCCTCAAATGGCCCGTACTTCAGTTCAGTACCCGCACGGTTAGTTGGTTCCACTGTCGTGAATGATTCCACCTTATTACTTGGTGTCTTAATAAAAGTTGACTGCTGCTTAATATTATACGGTGACAATATTAGTGCACTATCACGATAGTATACCAACTGAGATTCTGATTGGCTTATTTCTACTGGGAAAGGGTCTAGAGAATGGGTAAGTATATAAAGAATTTCAAGTGTTGTAGTTTCACCCGAGTTCAATGGATTGACCAATGAAATAGTGAAATATTTAATATCATTTAGTGCATCAGGTAGCTCTGTTGGCTTTACAACAAGTGGTACATATGTTTTCTTCTTCTTTTTTCCTGTAGTTACTAAAGCTTCAAGAAATGCTAGATGATCAACTTCAGTTGGTGGGAAAGCAAGAAGGACTTCTGAAGCACTAGTTTTCCCAGTATTCTCAACCTGAAAGACAGCCATAAATCCGATTTACACGCTAATCTGTATGCAATACATGAGTAAAAAATTAAATAAAAAAAAAATCAACAAAATTTCTATATATCAACATTTTTAGATTTTTAAAGCAACTAAAAGGAATTACCTTCAGATTCACGAAGACCTTAACAATGTGCGAACCCAAGTCAATCTGCACCAATTATCAGCAAGTAATAACAGAAATCAGAACAATGAATCACGTGCTCAATTAAAGAAGTAAAATCTCACACAAAAGAGAAATAGGCATAGCACCTTTTATTTTACACAAACTATTACACAATGTTTAGATTGTTAGATTAATCTACTTTCAACAATAGAGATTACATTCGACGTGCAAAATTAATGCACATTGAGAATAGCTGCTTTGCAATCTTAACCTTCGAAATGCATTGATCCAAAGCTCCATAAAATGTCATGGAGATTCAAAACCCAGAAACTCTTCTCAATTTTGGTATCCATTTGGCAAGCTATCTCATTTCAAAGAAAACAAAACATGATTAATCCCAAACTACCATGATTACAAATAAAAACCAGATTTTCAACTGGATTACCGCATTAAATCGACTAAATAACTCATATTTGTAACTACACGACAATCGAACATACATCCACTTGGCAGAATAACGAAAATCCTATCGGATACTTCCAATCCAATCAAATTTTGGGAAAAATGAAAATTGGCAAAGTAAATTTGATAAATCAAGCTTACTCGACGCTCAGCATTGTTGATATGGATCTCGTGAGAAAAAGCTTTGGAGATAAATAAGAAAAGGGATATTATTGTAAGAGATAAAGTTATCCGTGGTATTAAAAGAAATTTCATTGCTGTTGCTGCTGCTGCTGATTCTGTCGACAATTCTTCTCCCTCCCTCGCAGTTGTCGAGCAACTGTGATTGTGAAGACAGAGGCTGTATACGAGAACGGACCCGGGGAAGTCAATCAACCAGCTGGCTGGGCCGTACAGTTTGGATCTATGGGCCCGTTTAGGGTCCACTGTTGTTTTATTTATAATGGGTCGAATTTGGGCCTTGTTAAGTAAAGACTCGTGAGGTTGGTTTTCTTTTCTGTAAAGCAAGCGAAAGGGTTTTATATATATATATATATATATAT
>JAXCLQ010000006.1:8159325-8171458 GCA_035584115.1 Cedrela odorata | reverse complement strand
TATATATATATATATATATATATTTACTTATTTGCTCTTGTTGAGTGTTGTTATTACGAGTAATACCAAGTCTGTTATATTATATTAGCTATTTTGAAAATGGGTAATTTTGTAATTTTCTATTAAAATGTATATATATTAATTTTATAATGTGACATTATTCACATTTTAACATTAAGGATGTTATTAATATCACATTTAAATTATTAAAATAATGTTATTAATCATAAAACTATTTTAATTATTTTATAAGGCAGTACATTTTACCTGCAAGTTTTTCAACCATCTCAGTAGTTCTACGTCACCGCCATTGGTGGAGAAGTAGCCTCTTGTTTTGCATCTGTCCACGTCAGCTGACCAAATTCACTATGCCTGTCTTTAGGCTCGGTTATTTTCTTAGCTGAAATATGAATTTTGTAACTCTGTTTACCCTTCGTTTTAAATACTAACTCTTTCAGATCAACGGTCACGATCGCATCTTTTGGATTGATAATTATTATACTGTAAGTTGCAGCATCACCATCACTTACGTGGGTCACCGTTCTTTCCATTGACGCCTCTAATTAGAACGGTTCTGATGTATCAAAAGCAACTGATATAGTTGGGTAATTCAAGTCCGACGGGTTGTGAATCTTGCTCTCGAGGGTTTCCATTGTGACCTTTGGTGTAACCGGTAGTCAACATTGGTATTTGATCATGCGGGGACCACTTGGGGTGGGCCCCTTTTGGAAGAGTTGCTAAAACTGACACACGTGGGCAGGTTGAATAATTTTTTTTATTTATAATTTTAATAAATATAATTACGTAATATAATTAATAATTTAAATTATATTTTAATATTTTAATATTTTTAATTTATAAAATATAAAATTAATTAATAAATTTTAATAAATATAATTTAAATTATTAATTACATCATTTATTAATATCGATTTAAAAATTAATAATATAAAAAATTAAGAGTGGCTCATTCAGCGAGGCTATAGATGTGCCTAAGATCATGTTGAACTCGGTGCGCCTCGATCTCTGGCATCTGGGTTGGTGACGTGGCATTGGTCTAAGCAGCTAGGATGTCGACACCTGGAGCAATCAGATAAGGTTTTGTGATGTAGGTTGATTGAGGATTGAGCCCACGGGATGGGAAAGCCGCAACAACTGCCGCCGGTTTTGCTCCTAATTCGGTGTTGCCAAAAGCAATGGTGGCTACTAGCTCGTGGAGTAGCGGCAGATTTTAAATAACAAAGAAGTTTTTGGCGGGCTGATACAGTAATAGCCAGCCCAGGAATCAGATATGCGTCGGCGATCAAACTCTCACCGGACGTCTTTGTATTGACGATAACCACTCCAATGCCGCCGGCATTCTTCTCGACGATTCCCTTTGCAACTTGTGGTATGTCTCCGCTATCACAGACGATAATCTTACCTCGTACCTCGTCCGGATTTAGCGAGATGCAAGTGTTCGGTTCTGTCTAATTGCCCAGATAAATTAAAGGCAAGTACGTCTTGTTTGAAAACATTTTCCCTTTATAAAGAGAAGATCCTGTAATAACAGTTCCGTCGTCAAGCAACAAATCAGCTGGAAACTTCCGATCAATGGTGCTAGCACCGACCGTGGTTATCCACGGCGCTTTATTAGTTACGGACTCCACTCGGAAACCTATGTTTCCGCCTGCAGTGGAAACAGAAACTCCTTTCTCCGTTGCGCCGAACGACCCAATTGCGGTGCAGTCCGTATCATTCGGTTCCGCCTCGTCTGCACCCTAGAAAGGAAGCATTATTAACTCTGCGGTCCGCGATGATCGAGGCAGTATGCATGCCGTGACCGTGCTTGTCTCTTGCTGACTGATTTCCGAATTCGTTTTTGCTGCTTCCTGAATCGGAGCAGAAGTATCGAACGCCGATTAACTTTTTGTTGGATTTTGGGAAGTCTTCTTCTCCTTCGCACACGCCTTTCCAATGAGAAGGAATAGGATCAAGGTCTTGGTCATGGAAGCTACGTCGTTCCAGCCAAACGCCAGAATCAAGCACTCCGATTATAACCTTGGAGCCGTATTCAGATTGTTTCAGAAGTTCGTTGGAGGGTTTGGCGTCTTTAATGAGTCCGAGGAACTGAGGTAATCGAGTTGTTAGAATACGTCGTTTTTTGTCTTGGAGGGACTCGGAGAATCTCTCGACGTTTTTGAGTTGTTGTACTTGTTGTGGGGTGACTCTTGCAGAGAAGCCATGAAAGACAGTTTTGTAGACATGGATGAGTTCCTTATATGTTTGAGACAAAGTGTTTGAACTCAGGCTTTTGAGTATGGATTCATACCAGTCTTGTACATCAGAAAACTCCCCTGGTTTCATGTCATTTCGAGCTTGAACTACGAAACTTTTTCTCCCTCGAGCAATTTTCTCACAGGAAACTTGAACAAATAGCAGATTGAACGAGAGAAAAAGGACTGAAAATGATATTCATTTGGGAAGAAGTGATCGTTTCTGCAGTGAACCTTTGTCATCGTTACTCCCAATCAATGAGTGTATCTTCTTTTCTCTTATGAATATAAAGCAAGAGCAATGATTCCTAGCTATTAATGAAATTGTCTTTTCGTAATGACTTTGCTATTGCTTATTTTTGGCAATGGGAGTCGAAGATAATCAATCAATCGATCAATGCTTCATAAAACATTTTATTATGTATAAGTAATCAATAATTAATGAGTTATCGAGACATTACTTAAATTTAATTGAATATTAAGATAAAAGTAATCTGTTTTATTCATCTTATCTTAAGATTGAATGCATAATAAGTATCTCACTCCAAAATAAGTATCCTATGTCATAATTATAATAAATAACAAACGACTTTGGTCTATAATCATAATACAAATTGTTGCATAAAATTAATAAAATAAAAAAAAAAACAATGATACGAATCATATAACATGTTAATTTGTATAAAAATAAATAAATAAATTACGTGTATAATATTAATTTTAAAAAATAATTAGTCGTGATAAAATTATCTATATACATACATTATGCCGAAAACTTTATTATTTATGAATTACACATATAAGGAGTAATAGTTTGTTAAGTGAAGATTTTTATATGTTAAATGGAGTGAGTGGAATGGTGATTTTCAAGGTTAAGCCAATATCATAATTATAAGTATATTAACTTTATAATCTGTTTTTGGAAGATCAAGTAAGGAATGGATTTATCTTCTCAAACATTGTAGTTTATTGTATTTAGTACATAACCCAAGTAATTAATAATGTCATTCATAAAATCTACAAACTTAGTTATTAATGGGGTGTTAGAACTTTTAATAGTAATTAATAATTTACAACTCTAAATGCAATAACAATAAATATAATTAGAGATACAAATTTTCAATACAAATTGTTTTTTTTATATAAGTAGATTTGTATAAAAGAATATTTCTAAAGGAAAGAAGTGTATTTAAACAAAAAAATAAAACTTTAAATTTAAATGAATCTAAAATATATAATGGTTTATATATTTATTTTTTTATTCATAACATCATAATATAAATATTTAAAAACTCATAATTTAGCATATTATATCGCTATATGTTATAATATATATATATAATTATATGAGTATTTTTAGAATTATAATTAGATATATGCAAACAATTTTAACTTAATTTCATTCAAATATAATTACCAAAATTACAAAATTTTCATTGTCGAGTTAGAAATAAAATATTTTAATATTATATGCATACAACATTTAACAATAAATAATATTTTAATATTTAATTAGATCTACTATAAATTTAAATGGTTATTAATAGAACTTTACTAAAATACCACTCATATATCTTACACCTCTTAAAAATAAAATTTAAAATACAAAATAAAAAACTCGAGACACCTAATGTAAAATTTGAAATAGATATTGTAAAAAACTTGAAATAGTTAAAACGATTAATTAAGAGTTAAAAAATTGTATATATGTTACCTTCAATATATTATACCCAAGCCTTTATTAGTATTTCAAATATTTTACTTTGCTTGAGAGAAAAGTTGGTCAATATTTTCAATATTTGATTATATTTCACACGCATAAGTAAATTGCAAACGGCAGCATTGAATAGATGTAATTAGTAATTAATGGTATATTAGAATAATTAAAAGGCAACTAATATAACATTGATAATTTCAACATAATTTTCTAGCCTTCGGTATCAAATTATTATAAAATATAAAATAAATAATTTTACGAAAGTTCATTAATTCATAGATTGAAAAAGCTGTATGAAATCTGTTTTCGGAAAACATTTTTATTTTTACTTTTACTATTCATAAACTTGACCGTCTATGCTTGTATATGGAAGCATTTCGAACAAAAAGTGCTTTTTACACAAAACAGTTTCTTTGAAAAGTACTTTCCCACACACACACACACATTGAGTAATAATTTTATAATGTGGCATGAACACAAGAAGTAGTTTTGTCTTAATGTTGAAACTATTGTCTCAAAAAACCCAACATGATCTAACTAAGTTAAGCTAAACTTGGCTGATCAAATATTTAAAAGAAGAATTTCATTCTGAAAACGTAACGTAAGATCTTAGACTGAGATTCGATTTCTTTCACAATGAGAATTTCAATAACAAAACATTTAATTATATAATAATAAATTACTATAAAAGTGCTTATTAAGTTAGTTATTACCCAAACGCTGCCTTTTTTTTTACCTTGTAACAGTCAGCAGCAACCGATTCTGCTTCCTGGATTTTCCCCTTTAGACTCGGGACCATCTCCATAAAGCCGAAAACATTTACACAGAGAAAAACCCACATTTTTTTTTTTCCTTTTTTTAGGTTCTGGGTTCATCATTATCACCATTGCTTTTATTTTTCTTATTTTGAGCTCAGGTGTTTTTGTCTTTGACACTTTCTGAACTCTTTTTAACGATAACAAAGAAAGCTAGTTGTTAGAAGTGAATTAACATGGCATGCATGAAGCTGGGATCTAAATCTGAAGTGTTTCACCTTGATGGCCAAATCTGGTCTGTGCCATTTATTGCTTCTATTCTTTTTTAATTTGTACATTGTTGTACTGATTTAGATTCTAAGACTGTTACATTGTGGTTTTGAATGTGGGTTTGTGGTAATATCGAAAATTGTTTAACGGGTGTGTTTTATTTTGTGTTTTGTACTGAATTTTCAGTTGTAAGTTATTCATATGATAAATTTAGAATGTGGATTGTGAATTGTGATGGCATTCAAAATTGATTCATGGCTTTTTCTTATTCGAGTTGTGGACTAGACTGTTTTTTTTTTTTCATCTGAAAGAGAAAATATAGCTGGGTGCTTCTGCCTTTGTTTCAGTGCAATTTGTTATGTTCATATGGTGATTATGGACGTTTTGTGTTGTTATGACTTGTTAAATGTAAGGATTATATGTGCAGTGCAGAGATGATTATGTGCATTGATAGACTAGGCAGGGCTTGATTCACGAACTCAATGTATGAGTTAGCTTGTTTTGAATTCTTGTTTCTGTAATCTGGGATTATAGTAACATTATTCTCTCAGTTTCTGTCATCTCTATTCTCAACTTTGTGTGAATAGATGTTCATTATATTTAAATTTTGACATGCACTAGTGTTTTGTAAACACTTCAGGATTGGTGAGGAGAGATGTGTGTTTATGAACTGAATGTTTGACAAGGACATGTAGAGAATATCAAAGAGAATGTGTAACCGTGCTTATGATGCGATAGGCTTGAGTAAATTTGGAAAGTGTATTGGTATGATATGATCTAATTTGGGGCATGGATTATTGGTTTCTGATGTGGTGAGATTTACATTCTCTACTTGGCCAAAGGGTTTTTGACTTGCAAAATTTAGCATCTGATAATAATGGTGCAGTCCCGTAACCTAAGTGCCGGATAAATTTTTTCTAATCAGTAGTCTATGAAATTTGTGTTGGTTAGAGATGACTATAAGTTTGAGATATTCAGAATTTCAGTTTGTTTTAAGCACATTTTACTTCTTGATTGAGACTCTTTCAAGTCTTCAGTTGTCTTAGTTTTTCCTTGAGGAACTTCTTGGTTCGTCCAGTATGGTTAAAAGCCACAGACACTGGTGCCCAGCCCTCCCCTGTGTTTTTATAACACCTCCCCTTAATTTTGTATTTTTTCTTTTCTTTTCTGTCAGTTATATCCGAATCTCTCAAAGTCAATAGAAAAATAAGGATGAATTTACTTACGGCTGGACATTATTTCAATATGGCAGTTGTGCAGCAGGTGAAGTTTACAATAGATCAAGCCAATAGTAATAGTTGGAAGAACAAATAAAATTTGGAACTTTCTTATACGTGCTTGATCAGAGATGGTAACATTCATGACATGATGACCATTTGATAGAATGCAAAGTCAATTTCTAAAGATTATTTCTATTTCAACTTACGTTTATAAGTGATAAAGAAAGAAAGGAAGAAAGAAAATATCAGTCAGAGAAGAGATTGGAAGTAAAGGAGTAGCAAAAAGCCAAGTATATTCCAAATGGTAGTTTGCCACAACTAATAGGAAAACGGTTAATCTTTCTTCGGGGGCCAATTTTGATTGTTCAAAGGATGTTGACTTAATAAGTTAGTTACCTCATTCTCAGTTCTTTCAACCTCTGCATCATTCATAGTTGCTGAATTTGAGGCTATTTAATCAACAGCATCTCTTTCCGGTGCCTGAGTTTCTCATATTTGCTCTGCTTTTTTAGTATCCACTTAGTGAAATTGAATATGCCTCTTTTACAGGCTATGCTCATCTGGACTTCCAAGTGATGTCATAATTGAAGTTCGAGAGTGGTCCTTCCATCTCCACAAGGTGTGTTCTATTTGTTCATTTGACTTCATTCTATTACTTGATCCATTCTATTTTTTTCGATATATATATCCGTAGAGTGTAAATGCTATGGTCTGAAAGTCGCTACTTATGAGATTCTGTTTCTGTTTTTGTACCTGTTCATATTTGCTCAGTGGAAAGAATTTAACTCTTTCCCCTCTTAATATATTGTGCAGTTTCCTTTGATGTCTAGAAGTGGAGTATTGGAAAATTTAATTTCAGAATTTTCAGGTGAGGCTGAGAAAAAGTGTCTTTTGCAAATTCATGACATACCAGGTGGAGCCAAATCTTTCTTGCTTGTAGCCAAATTCTGTTATGGTGTAAAAATAGATCTCACTGCATTGAATGTAGTCAGTCTGAGATGTGCTGCTGAGTATCTTCGGATGAGTGAAGATTATGGAGAAGGAAATCTCATCACACAAACAGAAAATTTTCTTAATGAAGTCTTTGGTAACTGGACAGATTCAATCAGAGCTCTTGAAACATGTGAAGAGGTTCTATCACATGCAGAAGAGCTTCATATTGTTTCAAGATGCATTAATTCCTTGGCGATGAAAGCTTGTGCAGATCCAAGTTTGTTCAGTTGGCCTATGTCAGGTCACACTGATGGGCAGAGCCCAGGAGGAACTGTGTTATGGAATGGAATAAGCGTATCAGCAAAGCCACAAGCAGTGACCAAGGATTGGTGGTACGAAGATGTGTCCTTCCTTAGACTATCACTGTATAAAAGGCTGATTCTTGCTGTTGGAATGAGCGGCTTAAAACCTGAAAGTATTGCAGGGTCCCTCATTCACTATACAAAGAGACATCTCCCATTGCTAGGTAGGGAGTCAGGCTTCCAGAATGGAAACCATGTGGTTGCGGGATCAACCATTTCTACCCCATCCGAGACAGATCAAAGGAATCTCCTTGAAGAAATTGTGGAGTTACTACCTGATCAAAAGGGAGTCACACCAACCAAATTTCTGCTTAGGCTTCTACGCACATCAATGAAACTACATGCTAGCTCGTCATGTCGAGAGAATTTGGAGAAACGGATTGGGGCCCAGTTGGATCAAGCAGCTCTTGAAGATCTCCTTATACCTAACATGGGGTACTCAGTGGAGACACTTTATGATATTGACTGTGTTCAGCGGATTCTTGATCACTTCATGTTGCTTAATCATGATATAATTGATTCAAATTATATAGTTGACGAGGGGCAGTTGATAGGAGGTTCCCATAATCTGACCCCAATGACAATGGTGGCTAATCTGGTGGATGGATATCTGGCTGAGGTAGCACCTGATGTTAACTTGAAGTTGCCAAAATTTCAGTCACTTGCTGCTGTGATTCCTGACTATGCTAGGCCATTAGAGGATGGAATTTACCGCGCTATTGATGTTTATCTCAAGGTAAGGATGGATCTTTCCATTTGCTTATTCTAGAATGCACCCTAGGTTGCTAACCAATCTTTTGCATGAAAAGCTGAAGTGTTTCTCAACTTCAGGCTCATCCCTGGCTAACTGACTCAGAGAGGGAACAGCTATGCCGGCTGATGAACTGTCAGAAGCTCTCCTTGGAAGCCAGTACCCATGCAGCCCAGAACGAGAGGCTACCACTTAGAGTTATTGTCCAAGTTCTGTTCTTTGAACAACTGAGGCTTCGGACCTCCATAGCTGGTTGGTTCTTTGTCTCTGACAACCTCGAGAACTCACAAAGTGCAAGTGGGAATCTTGCACTCGCCAGAAATGACGGTCACACCCAAGCAGGAAACACTCAAGATTCCATTGTAGCAGTCCATGACATGAGGGAACGTGTTTCTGAGCTCGAGAAAGAGTGCTTGAGCATGAAACAAGAGATTGAGAAGCTAGTTAAGTCGAAAGGAAGTTGGAACATATTCTCAAAGAAGTTCGCTTTTAGATTAAAATCCAAGTCTGATCTAAAAGCACCAAAACCTTGCAATTCCAAAGAATCACCCTCATTAACGGCACCGCTCATGGAGGGAAGAGAAAATCGCATCAATGGTAATTCAGGAGAAGGGATTTTGAACTCGTAGACATTGAAGTTTTTGTTTCATTTTCCTTCCTAGTATCTAACCATTGAAAACATATATAGTTTGCTTGTTTGTTTGTTTGTTTGTTTGTGATTTAGTGAATGGTGTAATTGCATTTTGACATTTTTCTTGGAGATTATTGTTCTCACATTAGATTGTGATAAAATTATTCTTTTCCATGGTTATATTTCATCAATATTTTTGAGTCATCAATGTCTACTTTCTCCTAGTTTTCAAAGCTCTGTATTTGGAACTCAGCATGTTCATGTGCACAGCTGAAAACAATGGTTAGTGTTAATTTTTTATTTTATTTTATAAAAATACCTATATTTAGTTAATGTTAATGTAATAACGGTAGGGGTAATAGAGGCTAATTCCGAAATTGACTAATTTCAAAAATTGAGAGTTACTGTGGATATTTTGTAGAATTTTAGGGATATCTACGAAAATATCCAACATAATGATATTTAACAGATAACAACCACGTCATTAACCAAGGCCCATGTTTACTGGGCCGGGCCTCATTTAGGCCCACCCATTCGTGTCGACTCGTCACTCTCATTTCTCTTCTCCAAACAGGAACTTCGAATACCAAAACATCCTTAAACGAAAACCTCGGCGGTTGCTTAATGGTAATTTGAAGATGAGCTCGATTGAGACACAGACAGCGATGTCTCATTCTGAGAAATCCAACAACGTTGTCGGAAAATCAGCGAAGATTCAGAGATCATCTACGCCGTTTAAAAGGTGGGGTAGAAAACACCCTTTTGTAAGATACGGGCTTCCGATGATTTCCCTGACGGTGTTAGGTGCGCTCGGGCTTGGTCATCTCTTGCAAGGCAGGTTCGTGCAATACCCGTTTATATTTTTAATTTTTCTTTTGGTAGGTATTTACATGATAGATTGAGCAATTTCTAAGGGACTCGATGTTTTTGGTTAGTTAGGCAATAGGGTGTATTATGAGAATTTTGATGGTTAGTTGATTAGGGTTGAGGGTTTATAAATTGAGAATGTTAGGGTGAGTTTGGGACTAGCTTTGTAAAAAAGAGCTTTCTATAGATGCACTTTTTATATTTAAGTTTAATTAGTCTCGGAAATATTTGTCAGCTTTTCTAGTGGACGCTGGAACCACCCTCTGAGTTGGAAGGAGGTTAATGGAGATATATGCTTGTCAAATTTGGATTGTGGATGGCTTCTGAGAGAAGTCGGAACCAAACCGGAGTTGATTGGCTTGTGCGAATTGAAATACACCAAAAACTCATTAAGAAAAAACAAAGATAATTGTACATAAATGATAAAAAAAGTATAAAATAATTAATCCAAATTTGATTACATGCTGCAGCTACATTATTTGTATTTAAGTTGATCTTAAATCGAGCACAATTTTGATCTAGCTGATTTTAAGGCAGGATTCTGCTCGGCTTAGCTTGCCTATAACCTTTCAAGGTAGTAAGGTTTGTAGGAATTGAAGCCCTGCTGGATTGTCAGCATGATTGGTGGTCTTATCTTCATGGCTATGTATATAATGTAGAGAACAAAGGAATGAAGAAAAATCTATTACATTGCTGTTTCATTTAAACTTCAATGCAATTGAGATTGCTTTCTAGTCTTAACTTTCTTTTCAGTAGTTCATTGATATGCATAAAAGTTTGATGGTATATCTCTCATGGTGCCAGTCCACTCAATTCTTAACTTTCTTTTCACTAGTTCATTGATACGCATAGAAGTTTGATGGTATATCTCTCATGGTGCTGGTCCACTCAATTCTTAACTTTCTTTTCAGTAGTTCATTGATATGCATAGAAGTTTGATGGTATATCTCTCATGGTGCCGGTCCATTCATATCCTTTGTTAATTCTTTGACAATTGCACCAGCCCTGTTGTCTTATTGCTCTCAATTTATCACCATCTTCAGTTCTTTGTCTAAAATGTGGACGACTTTGTAGTTCAGCAAGGATATTGCAAAGGTGAAAGATGATCAGGAGTGGGAGATTATTGAGACCAGAAAAGCGCTGTCAAGAGCAGGACCTGTAGATGCATATAAGCCCAAAAAGATCTCATTGGAGGAGGAACTTAAAGTATGGCAATTTTTTTACCCATCTCATTGACATAATTAAAGTCATTCTTCCCTTAAATTAATTGATAGCTGACTATCTATTTTTCTATTTTATAGGCCTTGCAAGAGAAGGTGGACATAAACAATTATGAGTATAAGAAAATACCCAGGCCAAATGAAGGCAAGTCAGACTAGTCTTAGGCTCTCTATGAAATGGTTCTTGTATCATTGTATCACTCTTTAGGATTCTTAAAATATGCAAGGGCTTGAATTCTCATCTAATTTTGTTAGAATATAATTGGTTGTGTCACAAGTAGACTGTCCGCATCTGCTCCTGTCCAATTCTGAACATCTGTATGATGTGCATACCAGTTTTGTTGGAATAATTTGATAGCCTTAATAATTGATTGTTACAATAATGTAGTTCACTTCATGTGCATGATGAAACTGTTGAATGAAATGATATTTTGTCTCTAATTTATGAGAGCAGAGTAGGATTTCAATTTTTACAAAGCAATACCATTTCATGGCAGCTGAGCTAGAAAATAGACCGTAATGTAGCATTAGGAATGAATTTCATTCACCATATTCTTGTTTCTCGTTACATTCTATAAGCACCACTCAAGTAATAAATTGAGGAAAGACAGAAGAAGAATGAAACAAGAAAGCTGCTTGCTTGCATGATATGATTTCAGGCTTCACAATGGAGGCGGAGGTACTGGAGGAAAAAGAGCTGCACAGCATCTTGTAAATAGACTGCAGCAACATAGAAATCACAAGCTGAGTTAAGAGAAAAAAATCTGTAAGAAATAGTGAACAAAATAACAGCTAGTGGTATGATTTTCAGCTCTGAAAGAGTTACGAAGAAAGAAGAAAAGAGAAAAATATACTATGACATCAATAGAACATTACACTCAAAGTTCGTTTAGTGCGTATGATAAAATAGAATAAAATTAATAACTTAAGATAGTATAAGATAAGATAGAATTATATGTATTATTATATTGTATTTGATATATGATAAGATAAGATTATATATACAATTTAATTTTTAGAATTATTAAAAATTAAATTAAATAAAAATACTTAACTCTTTAAATAATAAAATAATTTTAATTAATATTTATTTAAATAATTAAATTATAAATAATATATTAATAACAATTTAAATAATTAATATCATATTAA
>JAXCLQ010000006.1:8093366-8108882 GCA_035584115.1 Cedrela odorata | reverse complement strand
TTTTCTGTGCTTACAAAATGCCTTTGTTTATATCTACTGTCAGTCCCCCAATGCTTCCAACTGCAGTTATCTAGGTTGAGTTTAGGGGTTGCTATGCGTGCTCGAACACCAAACTAATATGTGCCCAAACACCAAACAAATATGGGCCCAAACACCAAACTAATCAATGTGGTACTCCTAATCATGGTACTTCAGTCCATGGCTCTTAACTTGATAATATAGAAGGGCCAGTAGAGAATTATTAAGCTGAAATTTAAATTCACCGAAGCTGCCCCAAAATTGAACCAGTCATTCATGGAAGGTGATTGGTGAATAAGTTCAAGGCATTGATGCATATCAAAATTGGTTACTGCATGATAGATGAACCTAATCTTGTTGGGAGAACAATTTTGGACCTAGGTAGTAGTATTTTGTGGTTCTATGGTAGTTGGGAAATTTAGATAAATTTTTAAGCTACAATTCAATGTTAATTCATTTTGAAAATACATTAAAATAGTTCCACTATATGATCTGGATTTAAGAGTGGTGGTCTCTTCTGGCATGTTTCTTAGTTTGACCATTGAGCACTGGTTTTTTAGTTAAAATTTTCATTTTATGTGAAATTATTTGGAAATTTTGCTTCTATATCATTTTTGTTGCTGAATCCCAGTTTCTCTTATTGCTAGCTGCTCTCTCACTATTGGGTGAGAAGACAACTCTTGTATCACCCGAAGTAATTGTTGCATCAGGCATTCCTTGTTGTAGGTGAGTTGCCTTGTTTTCTTTTACCTTTTTCAACCTATATTTTAAATTAGTCACATCTCTTCTCTGATGCCCTTTCAGCATTTACTTCATGGATGTGATAATTTAGTTTGCCATGCATAAACCTGTTAGGTTGATTTTTACTCGTGTTATATTTCTGTTTTCTCTTCTAGGTTAGTTCAGAATCCTGGTGAATTTGTTGTGACTTTTCCAAGGGCTTACCACGCAGGATTCAGCCACGGTAATTGCTTTATAGTTTGGTTATGCAATTTCGAGTACATTTTAGAAATCATGGCTGTTATGACTCTGAAATGGCATTTGGTACATAGTGAAATTACATGTTAATGCTAGCAAAATTGGAATATACAAATTTTAGAATATTTGGGTGGGATGCACTCATACATAGTTTCTAGAATATCATGCCTCTCTTTTGGAAGGCAAATGATCAAATGCCTTGGTTAAAGTGCTCAATGAGCCTTTTGGCTGTTCTGATTCTACATTTACAAGTTATTAAATCATAAGAAAAATTTGAAGTTGGTAGATATGCTTGTCATGCCTTAACCTTTTCTCATTAAATCAGAAGTCAAAGCTCATTGAGCCAAGCCTATTGTCTGCTTAATATTGCTACACCATTTTACTTTTAATTGTGAGGTTTATTTATTTAAAGACTACATGCAAGGTTTGATTTGAAAGTAAAAGTAATGTTCTCATTGATTAATAATGTTAGATTTTTTTTATTGGTGTACATGGTAGGTAAAGCAGATTTTATATGTTCAATTTAAGACTATGTAATGTGTTTATTGGTGTTGTTTTTCCATAACTATCATTAGAATATTCTCTATTCTGCCCTTAGAATTTTGTAAATTGAATGTATTGTTGCTGACATGTTTTGCTTTGGCTGCCACAGGAAGGATTTTCCTGAAATTTATATTTCATCCTTAGTCTTTTCATGGATTACATAGTTTTCTTTCTCCAAACTAGGTTTTAATTGTGGAGAGGCTGCTAACTTTGGAACTCCACAGTGGCTCAAGGTGGCTAAGGAAGCTGCTGTTCGTAGAGCTGCTATGAATTATCTTCCCATGCTGTCCCATCAGCAGCTGCTATACCTTTTGACCATGTCTTTCATTTCAAGGTCAGTTTTTATTTTATATATATGCTTTAAAATTTCTATGTTCTCGAGTTGAGTCAATATGGACTGAAATTATCATGTTTACATTACTTCAGCCACTTGGTCTATGAAGTTTTATGCATACTTATTCATCATTGTCTATTATTTGATGTAATGAAAGTGTAGTAGCCTAATGCTAGTACTAGATGAGAAATTCTTTGCAAATCTTTATTTTCTGTTGCAGATTTGGACCACAAAAAGGTCTTTGAGGCCAACAATGTCAACAGTTTTTGGCAAGGCACTGACCCCAAGGAAGTTATTGACTAATTTAAAAATGACAATGTTCTTATACACACAAGCTTCTTTTAGGTTCACCCTCATCTACAAAGACTTCTTTTTGTGTTCTTTGAAACAGCTTAGTTTAGTCCACACATATTCCTTTTATTTTTATAATTGTTGATATTATGTTTTTGGGGCTAGCATATTTGGCTGTTCATTCATTCGTCTTAATGCATCTTTAGTTTTTCCTGTTACTTTATTGTATAAGACTACAAAATGTAAATTATTGTCAGTTGTATTATGTCGATGGTAATCAATTTAATTATTTTTGGTTACTTTACATTACACTTTTCTTCCTTTGACAGAAATTCTAGTTTGTTGAGAACTACAATTGAGCTGAATGGACTTAATTCTGCTGAGAGTATTTCTAGAATATGGGACATTGTGGTCGCTGATAAAATAGCTGTCTGAATTACACAAATCATTTGTGGTTGTGCCTGCTTATTTTGTCTATAAACAGATTAGTTGGCTCAACTCATTAATTGTTTATTATATTTCTTGTACTGTATTTATTATGATGGCAGGGTGCCTAGATCCTTATTACCTGGTGCTCGGAGTTCACGGCTGAGAGATCGCCAAAAGGAAGAAAGAGAGTTGTTAGTAAAGAAGGCTTTTATAGAAGATATTTTAAAAGAAAACGACATTTTGTCTGTTCTTGGACAAGAATCAACTTTTAATGCAGTACTGTGGAATCCTGACCTATTACCATGTCAAAGCAAAGAGTTTCAAATGCCCACTGCAACTGATACTGTCACTACCGCACCAGAAGAAAATGCTTCCGAAATTCATTCTGAGAAAAATGATGACCAGAAGAATAGTCTGCTTGATGAGATGAACTTGTATATGGAAACTCTAAATGATTTGTATGTGGATGATGATGACTTGTCATGTGGTTTTCAAATTGATTCAGGGGCATTGGCATGTGTAGCTTGTGGGATTCTGGGTTTTCCATTTATGTCCGTGGTACAAATGTCTGAGAGGGCGTCAATGGAACTGCTGGGGGATTTGGTTCAAGAAGGAACGGGTATTGACGGTACTACTGTTAAGAGTTCTGTTTCAGGTATTGGGCTGCCTACTTTGTCTGACTATTTAGTACCATTCTCAATTACTGCTTGTCGTACTCTTCTTTTATGTCTCTCTGGCATCAGTTCGGCATTTTGGACTCCAAATTTCTAACTAAAATTAAAGTTCTCAATCTTAAGAGCTCAATGGGAAAAGTTTGAAAAGAAAAAGAAAGATACATGATAAGTCATGTGCATGCCCTGAAATGTTGGCCACAGTTTTAGTGCATTTATGTGCAACTCTGAAGTGTAGAATGTTTCAAATCGTAAGAAGTTGCAACATCCCCTCATTGTACAGATCTTTTGGGCATGTAGTGATGTTCTGCATCTGTTTTGCCAGCCAAATAAAGTTTAATCAATTTATGCGATGTAAAGAACTGCCTGCAGTAATTACTGTCAGTCATTTAACTAATCTTTCATTTTTTATTTGTGAATGTCCAGTCTAGTTCGGATTGACTATAAATTTTGGATGTTATTGTCTGAATATTTTTGCATTCATTCAGCTGTGCAGTATATCTATCTCATTCATGAGTTTGAATTTGCTAATTTTGTAAGTTACCGTAATGCATTTGGTCAAAGAAAGAAAATGTTTTTTTAGTACTATTGTATTGGGTTGTCCTCTTGTTTGTTTTCTCTTAATTCATAACATTTTGGAGATGCACTAGATGATCCATCAAAATATAATTCCACATAAATAAATCTCTTTGGGATATAGGTTGCAAATTTTTCGTCTGTTGGAGAGAATTCGGTTTATGAAAGTGAGTCTAAAATAAATCTGATAGTCTCTTGTCAGAAGCAAGCGAAAATCAGAACAGTTAAATGTCATCACCAATTGGGTTTCAATGTGGCTAACTGGAATGCCTTCTGCTTTGTTTATGCAGAGGACCTTTATCTTGTACCTGATATTTCTGTGCCTCCAAAGAATCTTCCAGTACCATCAATAACGAAGTCCAACAAGAGATGGAACACTTCTAATAAGTATTTGAGACCTCGAATTTTCTGCCTGGAGCATGCTGTTCAGATTGAGGAGATGTTGCGGTCTAAAGGTGGAGCAAACATCCTTGTCATTTGTCATTCAGGTGAGACTGCCTTTAATTTATCTTTACTTCTTTTCGTTGGAGGTTATGAATGAATCAAGGTTCTAAAATTGACTTGCTTTACCTGTTTTCCCCTTAGCTGCTTAGTTTCAAAAGAACAGGCTAGATTTTGCTGAATGATCCAAATAATAATCTTTTTTTTTTAATTTTTTTTTTAGAATTTTAATTTTTTTAATCTTTTGGTGGAATGCATTCAGCAGTTGATTAATATCCTTTTTCTTTATGTCATAGTCGCATCATTCGATTGGTTAACCAATCATTATCACTCCAAGTATAGCGCCTATTCTTAGTTTTCTGATTTCTTCATTGATTGTGAATTGATTCTGTAATTATGACTTTAATTTTTGTAGACTATCAGAAAATAAAGGCACATGCGGCAGCCGTTGCTGAGGAAATCGGCAGCCCTTTCAATTATATTGATGTTCCACTAGGTGCTGCATCTGAGGAAGATCTGCATTTGATTGATCTTGCAATTGATGACGGAGAACATGATGAATGTAGAGAAGACTGGACCTCCAAAATGGGTATCAACTTACGACACTGTGTCAAGATCAGAAAGAACTCACCATCTAAGCAAGTTCAGCATGCCTTGTCATTGGGTGATTTGTTCTCTGCAAAAAGTCTTAGTTCGGATTTCTCAAAAATTAAATGGCAGTTTAGAAGATCTCGCTCAAAAATTAAGCTTAGTCATCCAGCCCACTCTAGCCCATGCCAGAGCATTGAAATAAAAATATGTGAAGCAATGGGGGAAAAGTTTGAAGGCATCATTGTTAAAAAGGAAGAAAAACTCCTTCAGTATTCTAGAAGGAAATTTAAGTTAAAACCGGATTTGTCAACAGGAACAAGTAGCGGTTGGGGACGCTCTAGAAAACTCTTGCCAGAAGAAGTTTCAGCTGCAACTTCTGACAATCTTGATGAACATGATAGAAATAATGCTGACATTAACATTGATAACCTCGGGAATAGTGAAAGCATTTATGCTGAATCAGTTCTCTCTCCTAATGGAATGTCTGAAGGGCTGCACGAAGTCCAGGTCCTTGAAGCAACTAGCGATGTGAGTTTGAATTATTCACCTTCTCGAGTTGCAGGTTCTCTTGCTACTGCCACTTTAGTGGTTGATAGCGTTGAGCATACTGAGACCGAAACAAGAAAGGAATCAAATATCGAGGGCAATACTTGTTACACAGCAGCATGCACTAGTGCTGAGATGCAGCAAAACACCAATGACACTGACGTAATTAGTGAGAAAATTGAAATTTCATATGTGAGCAAATGTTATAGTCGCCATATTGTTGCAGTTGATGATGGATTTGAAAAGCAGAGAGTGAATCTGCAAAGTCTTGCTAACTCAGCAAGTTTATATGTTGCTCGTCCACCTGTGGGAAGTCTTGATGCACAGATTGAGGACTTAGCTGTAAATGGTTCTTGTATGAACAGTGAGGTATGTGACCGCATGACTTCTGATAATGAATTGAGGCAAGATATGGAGACTGCCAATGAGAACAACAATAAGGCACCCATTTCATGTGATGATAAGTTGATAGATCAGCTTCCTGCCTCAACTGGAGAAGGTTTTGAAGATATGAAAGAAACATGCGCTGCAGAAGAGTTTTGTAAGGGTGTGCCTTTACAGGCCAATATGCTGCATGAAAGCAACGTTAGAAATGAGACTAATGAGGAACTTATTTCCAGTTCTGTTCCACTAGGAAGTTCAGAAGTTCCAAGCAAAGAATGTGCTACTGCAGACTTGTGCAGTGTTGGGACCAAGGTGGAAATTATCTTAAGTTCTGTTACACGGATGGAAGTAGATAAGCCTTCCATTCTCTTGGTGGAAGGATGTTCTGAAGTTCCCAAAGGCATCTGTTTTGAAGAAGACTCAGGTGCTGATGTGACTTTAGATGGTAGAACACGGCTGGGAAATCAGAAAACCAAAACTAAAATGGATGAACTTGTTTCTGGTTCTAGTTTACAACTAGAAGAAAATCAGCCTATTCCTGCATCTATAGGTGTATGTTCTGAAGTGCCAAATAGGATTTGTGCTGAAGAAAATTTAAATGTCAACTCAATAACAGATAAACTGCAGGAACAGGCCCAGACAACAAATGCGACTAACGAGGAACCAAAACCTAGTTCTCTGGCACCGATAAACCATCCTACTCCTGCCGTGATCCAAAAATACTCTAGAACTCGGAAAGAATCCAATTCTGTAGAAAAAAATTGTTATAGCAAGGAAGTATATTCGTCAGAAGACAAGAAAGAGATGGAATGCAATGAGTACACAATGGAAGATCCCAGCTCTAGTGCCGGAAAAGGAAGAAAAAGGAAGAGAGAATTGGAGCAGATAACAGAGAATAAGTGTGATGGCAGTGAGTTTATCAGGAGTCCTTGTGAAGGGTTGAGGCCAAGGGCTGGGAAAAATGCGGCAAATAGAACTGAGGTTGATGTTAGAAAGATGACCAAGGAGAAGCCAGCAACGAAGATGATGAAAAAACCTTCAGATGCTTCTGTTCCTTGCCAGAATAAGCAAAAGACCTTGAAGGGGGGGTATTACAGGTGTGACTTAGATGGCTGCCGCATGAGTTTTAAGACGAAGAGAGAACTATCTTTGCACAAAAACAACCGATGCCCACAAGTAGGGTGTGGAAAGAGATTTAGCTCCCACAAGTATGCGATAATTCATCAACGGGTTCATGATGATGAGAGGCCCCTCAAATGCCCGTGGAAGGATTGCTCCATGTCATTCAAGTGGGCTTGGGCTAGGACTGAACATATACGGGTGCACACAGGTGAGCGGCCATACCATTGCAAGTTTGAAGGCTGTGGCCTTTCTTTCAGGTTTGTATCTGATATTAGTAGACACAGACGCAAAACAGGGCATTATGAAAACGTTTCCTCCTGAAGAATTGGTATAAATTAGGCTAGTGTTGTAATATATGGACACTGGCCACTAGGATTCTGGGGCCGAAGTGGCCCAACAGAATCATGTACTATAAAACTCTTTGAGTGTACGTCCGATATAGGTTAGGGTTAGGCTGATCTCTTTTGTAGGTGGGCATTCTCCAATTATTTGAATGCAATGATTGTTGAAAAGCCTTTTCTGATTTTTCATCTGTCTGGAGTTTTCCCTCTTCTTTGTTTTTGTTTATAGACAAGGAGAGGAGGCTCTCCAGAAAGATATTGCATGTCAATGGATGGCCTTATCATTGTTAGCATCATAGGTTTTGGAAATGCATAGGATTAGGATTAAGGTGCTGTGACTTTTAATCTTGCTAGTTTGTAAGAGGGTGAGTAGTTAGTAAATAATAAACATTGGCTGTTAAAAGAAGGATGACAGTTTTACAAATGTGCTCTTGGTTTCTAGATTGGTCTTTTGCATAAATGAATGTGGGGGATGACTTTGTTTAATCTGAATGTGACAAATTAAAGAGGGCTTGAGTCAATATTAAGCTTGACTACGTGTCAATGGCATGACATTAATTCTATAATCAATCGTGTCTTGTTGTCCTTTGAGTTTAGGTGACAAGATTGAATATCAACTCCTTATCACATGTTTTGGTTCCTGTAACAATATTTCCTCCTTTAGAATAGTCCAGAACTATAGTGCTTGAGTCTTCTTCCTCGAACGATGCAATGTTCCTTCTTTATTTAAGGGAGAGATATGTAATTTACAATATAAAATAAAATTTAAATTAAATTCTGAGAAAAATAAAAATAAAATTACCTGACTGTCCCAGAACTTAGAGAAAAGTGCAATATAATCCTCGTTCCAAAGCGATGGCAAGAAAATCAGCCATTTCTTTTCGCCCACTCTCTAGAAAAGTAAAACCACCTCTCTGATTTCATCTACAAGAGAAAAAAAAAAAAATGGCCGCAGCTGCACCGCCACCACCGCCAACCCCCGCCCCAGAACTCTCTATGACTCTCGAAGACACCGTTCCCCTTTCTCACCCACTCTTCTCCCGCATCCGCCTCGCTACTCCCTCCGATGTCCCTTGCATACACAAACTCATCCATCAGATGGCCGTCTTCGAGCGCCTCACCCACCTCTTCTCCGCCACTGAATCCTCCCTCTCCGCCACTCTCTTCAACTCCGCTCCTTTTACCTCCTTCACCATCTTCCTTCTCGAAGTCTCCCCAAACCCCTTCACTCCACTTCAAAACTCTGCATTCTCTCCCGCCGACCGTGTTGTTCACTTAGATCTTCCTCTCGTCGATCCCGAGAGAGAGACTTTCATTTCCGACAAATTTAACGATGTTACTGTTGCTGGGTTCGTTTTGTTCTTCCCGAACTACTCGACGTTTCTGAGTAAGCCGGGGTTTTACGTTGAGGATCTGTTTGTGAGGGAGTGTTATAGAAGGAAGGGATTTGGGAGGATGCTGTTATCTGCTGTGGCTAAGCAAGCTGTGAAAATGGGGTACGGGAGAGTTGAGTGGGTTGTGCTTGATTGGAACGTGAATGCTATCAAGTTTTACGAAGAAATGGGTGCTAAAGTCCATAGTGAATGGAGGATTTGCAGGTTGACTGGTGAGGCTCTTGAAGCTTATGGTAATGCTAATATTTAAGGTGGGACTCATTAGTGTTTTTCAGGGGTTGCTATGACTTGGATTATGTTTCATAATGATTTTACTTGTGCCCTTTTGTTTTCTCTAACTGGGTGCGGTGAAATATTGCTTCTAAGGTTGTATTGCTCATTATCAATCAGATGTTTGTTTCTATGCGTTTGTTTGTTGTTTCAATTACTGTCATTAAGCTTCCAAGTTGTAGTTTAGTTTTGTTCCTTTTACCAACAGTGATTAGTTTCTTCTTTTCTTTACCCAGTTCGTTCTCTGATTATGATATTAGGAATAAAGGTTACTGTCGATGTTGTCCTTATTCAATGAGTGTTATGCGAGAGCAGGGTGTGCGTTTTGTGGCATTTGGTAAAATTGATTTTTCTCCCCTAACCAGTAACTGTACAAGGATGCGATAAACCCCACATATGTACACTCCTGAAGGATGGGGTTTATTTGTGTGAGTTGAGATTGTGGGGTGGCGCTGTAAAATGTGAGTTCTACCCATATCTTTTCTTTACTGTTTTCTTAATAGCTCAGCCTACTAGTGATGCTTACCACAGATGGTTTGGGTGGGGGGGGTGTGTTGGTGGGGGTGTGGGTGTGGTGGTGGTGGGGGTGTGGTGTGTAGGGGGTGGGTGTGAAGGACTCTTTCTATGGAAGGGAACGAAAAGTGAAAGGAGAGAGTTACATGACTTCTATTCTTTTGGTATCTCTTAGGAATGGAAGATAATACAATGTTGGTTTATTAGCATTTATGTGTTTGAGACTGACTTTTAGGTCCATTTGTTAAACCAGCCAAGCTCATAAGCATGTTAGTTTATAGATTCGTTTAGGGGCTATAAACATATCACTTAAAAGTTTAGTGCTATCAGCTCCATCTAGGTAGCTTTACTTCCCTTGTCAACGCTATCATCTTCCACCATTTTGTGTTCTTGAAAATCTTTTACTTGATTGGTCTGCTTTGGAAGTGACTTATTTGGATGTTGTCCTGTGTTTTGGATTTGTTTTCTCGGATTATGCCTGTAAATTTCCAATAAGTCCGTTGTTTTCTTGATTTCCATGAGGGAAGCTCTTCAATTTTTTTTGGGTGATATCGTATCTATGTCAATATTTTAAGCTTTAATCATGTAATCAAGATCACCGATAAGATTGACTTGAAACTTTTTAGTAACCTTAGAATTGTGTTCTTGTCAAGCTTAAACTGAAGTCAGGTTTTCTTCATTTACTAGGACAAGAGTATAAAAAAATAATTTCAGGCTTGAGCTGAGCTCGATTGTTTAACCTCAACTTGAACATATTAAATAGAAATTGTATGCTCGATCCAGTTTGTTCATGCTGCTAATTTTAGCAGAGTTTGGTCAGTAACAAAACTCAGTTATTATAGAACAGAGACTTTATTTAATGAAAGGCAAATGCTTTTGTCAAGTTAGACAAAATTGTTCCTAAGAAGTACACATGTAATCTGCTTCAAAATATGAGTGGAAGAATAGAAAAAAATTGTGGGAACGATTGTGATGTGTCTTGTCAAAAGAGATGGATGATCATCCACTTGCTTGACATTGGGATCAATGACAACATTGTAAGTTAAACAATAGGTGGTTAACTCATTCATTTTTTTATTTTGTTTTAGTTTATACGAGAAATTAAGTATTTCAAGTTATAAGGCATCTTAATTATCAAGTGATTAATTCTGTTTAAGTAAATCATTTGGGAGTGTTCTACTTACCTATCCCAGGTGGGTGGTTGCAGAGTTTCTTTCAAAAATTTGAGAGTAGGTTTCTTGCGATTTGGCTTTTTATTTCATACTAATCTTTGGAAGTCCCATTTGAGGTCTAAACCCCAATAAATTTGATGATGCATGTTTAATTAAAATGTTGATACCAATATCAAGTAGGTTCAAACTTAGCCGAAGTCTTTTTTGAGTGATAAAAATCACCAAATTGATCTTCCCAGGTTCTCCATTTTTGTTCAACAACCAACATGCCAACATCAAATTCAATTTTTATTTTCTTTAATGTCATATTCGAATAAAATTTTCCATGCCAAATATCGAAATATTTTGATAACTTGTAATATACAACCAATGTACCTTGATTTTTTTTTAATGTAAAATTTAAAATAATCAACGTAAAATATAATTTAAAATAAGTTAATAAATAAAATTTGAAATATATAAAAAAAAAATTGAAATATATTTTGATTTGTTGTAATTATTTTTTTTTGTTTATATATTTTGATTATGATGATTAGATTTTTTTTTTTAGTTATGAAAAGTTTGTTTTGATTTTCGTTTAGTGAATCAAATTTTTATTTATATGTTTTAATTTAGTGTAATTAAATTTTCACTATAATGTTCAAATTTCTTTTTATTACGAAAAAAATGGATAAAAAAATTAAAAAATAATTAATATAAGAGTTAAAAAAAATTTAAATATAAGGTATGTACAGTAGGGAATTTGAGTATTTTTGGGTTTTACACGATTAATTAACAATTGTAATAATATAAGCATAATTATAATTAGGTTTAGAAGTAAACCAAGTCAATTATCCTTCTCCTTCGCGTTACATCACAGCTGAGGTTGTTAATTAAATTTTTCATGTAGCCACAATGTGTGTGGCGGTTTATGAGTATTCTAATTTATTATAAAAAAATATATGTTTAATAACATAGAACAGTATATATTCAGATAAATTTTGTTCATGTAATCATTCGAAGCCGCACTAACACTAACACGCCACGTTTTAGCCAACGAGAAGTCTTCTAAAACCAGCGCGCCATTTCCAAACCCGACAAAGACCAGACTGCTAGCTTTCAAAACCCATGATTTCCCAGAAATAAACTCCAGAATTTCCGCCATTTCTGCTATGTTCGCAATCTCCAACTCTCAATTCCCACAAATTCAATTTTCAATTTTTGCTCAACTTTCCACACCCATGTGCAGATCAAAACGCAGTGTGGATGTAAGCACACCAGCAACTCCAAAACCCCGCAATTCACGTTCATCCAAGGCTTCATTCAAGTCAAAATCATCATCATCTTCAGACCCTTCTTCGATTAATTCCACCAGCGCTGATTACACACCGAATTCCCACTTCAATTTCTCATCGAAATCGTCTATCAGCAGGACTTCCCTTACAAGTCTTAAAGAATCTTTACCTGAAAGTCCTCACATTTACAACCTCTCTGAAATCTGTTCAGCGACGAATAACTTCCTTGCTAAGAAGTTCAGCTCTTCGTCTTCGTCTTCTTCTTGGCGTTCCACGATTCGGGGTAAGGAGGTTATCATCATTCAACGCAAATTGCGGCGTTCTTTGGAGTTGCACCAGTTATGTGAGCGGTTGTCAGTGATTTGCCGGAGTCACCATAGTAGTTTAATCAAGCTTCTGGGTGCTTGTGTTTCTGGGAATTACGTATATCTTGTGTATGAATATTTTTCAGGCGCAAATCTTGCAGATTGTCTTAGAAATCCCAGAAATCCGAATTTTACTGTTTTGTCTACATGGGTTTCACGCATGCAGGTTGCTACTGATCTTGCTCATGGCCTCGATTATGTTCATCATTTTTCAGGTCTTAATTCTAATGTTATTCATAATCATATTAAGAGTACGAGCGTTCTAGTTAGTGAAGAAGAGTCTGAATCTTTACGCGCAAGAATTTGTCATTTTGGGACTGCTGAATTATGTGGTGAGGTAATTGTAAATGAAAATGGGAAAGTGAAGAAAATTGTGGGGACTAGAGGGTACATGGCTCCGGAGTTTCAGGCTTCTGGAATCGCTACCCAGAAATCAGATGTGTATGCTTTTGGTGTGGTGATGTTGGAGCTTTTTTCGGGCAAAGAGGCGTTGAGGTTTGTTCTTGACGAGGAGAGTGGGGCGTATAAAAGGTTTAGTGTGATTGAAAAGGCGAGTGAGGCTGCGGCTGGTGGTGGAGCGGGTGTAAGGAGCTGGGTGGATAGGAGGTTGAAGGACTCGTACCCGGTGGAGGTGGCCGAGAAGATAGTGTTGATGGGGTTGCAGTGTGTGGATGAGGATCCGGAGAAAAGGCCTGATATGAGTCAGGTTACTGGTTTGATTTCTAAGTTGTATTTGGAATCCAAGAGCTGGGCTGAGAGTTTTGGTTTGCCTACTGATTTTTCAGTGTCAATGGCTCCTAGATGAGGGTAACTCGGTTTTCGATTCCTGATTACTTAGTTTTAACTTACTTTTTGTGATTATACTTATTCATCATAGAGTTGAGTTTTTGCTAAAATTTCTTTTCTTTTTCTTTGTTCTGAATAGATTCTTTATAGATGGAACTTTGCAGATACTGTATCTGTTGTGAATAATAAAATATACTAGCAGAAGTTTAGACTATAATCTTTGTTGTAGATTTGTGGATTGACTGATATTTGCATTCTCTAATTTTCACTATCACCAGATTCAATCAAAATGCAGAGGGGTGTTATATTTTGATTCATTTTTCTTATGTAAGCAAAGGTTCCAAATCATACTAATTGTTAACCAATCGTGCAAAGGCTTAGATTGGGCTTGAAACTACAGCACAACTGCCTTGGTGTTTAGTTGAATTATTTTGATTTAAAAGAATGTGGTTTAGAGATGGATTGGGATTGAAGACATGTGGCAATGCATTGTGTTTTGGCTTGGTATAATTGAAAACTTTCATCATAATATGCAAGGTACTCATTTCTTCTGAAGTAGGGTTGCAGGCCTCCTGTGATTATCTTGTTTGCTGGAAACTAGTTGAATTCATTCATGGTATAATACAAAGATTATAAGTTCTTCTGGTTCTAGTTTTATCCCTGCCTCTCAATCAGGAAGATCTGAAAAAGCATAGACAAAACATAATTTCCTTCGATGTCGGTTAAATGATGAATCACATGCATCAGTTATACTCTGAAATGCAAATGCTGATCCACAAAGCTAACAAGGAGGGTTTCTGAGATGCGCATCCTCTACATCTAGACGATGCTGGTGCAAGAACCATATCTGTTGACTTGACGAGAGAATGCTTATCAAATCTTCATCCTTCATTGTTCAAAAAATGTACATCAGAATTCCGGGAGAATGCTTGCATCCGCTCGATGTTTCTTTCTGTTTCCAGGCAAGTTGATGATATATGCTGCATCTTTTTCTTTAGTATTACTTTGACGGAAATAGAAGATCATGCTCTATTCTAATTGCTTGATATTGAAAATGGGAACCCCAATGTTTAAACTTCTGAATCCTTTGTATTGACTCTTACTTTCATCGTGAATGAGATTGTTTTTGATATCATCTGAAAATATTGTTCAATGTGAGACTTGGTATAAATTCTGTTGACGATCATACCATGACAATAATTTTTTGTAAGGAGATATTTTACCCTACACTGAAAGTCTTGTTTCCATCATACATGGGGAAGAATATGATGGAAGCAGAGACCAATTCCTGTTTTATTAAGAAATTTATCTTTGACTACTGTTTAATGTTGGAAGTGAATGAATCATATTTCTTGGTTGAGTTGAGTGCAAAAATCTTTAGACAATCTTCTATTGTCTTCAAAGTTGTGCTACGCCTGTAATCATTAATGAGCTTCATAACTTGTTATTTTAAGACAGAAATGTAATAGATCAGGCTTTGTTTTCATTGGAATATGGAACTCTTCTTCAAGAGAAAACACTAAAACAGTTCTCCTTTTTTTTAATAAGAAAATTGTAATAAATTTTTAATTTTTAAAAAAAAAAAAAATTTCCCATTGGATTGGTTTTAAGCAAACAACTAAATAATGATAACTACTAGTAAATTAATCTCAAGTCCTACGTTTAATATAAAACATCATATTTACAATGAAATTTGTACCAAAACTTGTATTTCTAACATTATTGTACGATGTTTTTATTGCAGATGCATTTATTTTATAAAATAAAAATGTTAAAATATTTTATTTATTTTATTAGAAAAATTTTAATTATTATTTTTTTTCAAAAATAATGGAATGATTTTAATTAATTATTGTAAAATAAGAGGTAATTCAAAACCTAAAACCCTATTTTAGTTCCTTTTATATAATTTTAAAATTGAGTTATGGCCATATATCTTAAGTAACAAATTAAATTATAGATATATATATTTTTATTGTACCCTAAATTCTAAAATATAAACCTGAATATATTATACTCGCGATTGCATGCGCGCATTCCTCTAAGCCACACAAAGCCTAACCTCGGCCAGAAGTAATCGACCATGGCGGCTAGGATGATGCAGATCAGACGAGTTATTTCTCTCCTTACTCGTAACCAGCCTCAAGCCTCTACTTTAAAAGGTGAACCCTTTCTCTCTCCCCCTTTCAATTGCTTCTTCATTTTTTGTTTTCTCTCTATATGCAGATGTATATGTATATGTCTTTTTGTGTATTGACATTCCTGGATTGTGGTTTCGTTGGTTCTTTCGAGGTTTTTTTAGTGAATAGATGATATGGGTTCTCGCTGATTTCTACTAATAGTGTCTAGTATGTGAAATTTTGGGTGATTTATGAGGAGAAAAAAATTTCGTGTCAAAGGATTGAAAAGTATTTAATTGATATTTTCTTTAGAACAAAAAAAGTTAGGAAGTGGGTTGTCTTTAATTATCTTGTTTT
>JAXCLQ010000006.1:8058637-8088636 GCA_035584115.1 Cedrela odorata | reverse complement strand
CGACTTTTGTCCTTGCCTGACTTTTTGGATGCTTCTATAGGCAAGATATTGAAGGTAGAAATGGCAACTTAATTTAAATGTCTTCTATTGATGAGTTTTTCCTTTTCTTTTCGAGGATTTGCTGTGGTACTTGCGGGTGTAATGTTATTGGAAATATGACCGTTGTAGTATTAAAATATCTACTTGTAGTGAAGTACAAGTTGTAACATGCTACTCAGGCTTCTTTTGGTATTGTGGTGATTCCACTTAGCTTTGAAAGCAAAACTAAAAAAGCATTGATAACACTAACTTTTAGTGTGACCCACCTCTTTTTACACTGATATTTAACATTTAGTGCTTCCATCCCACAACAGTTGTGGCTTAAAAAACACTATACCTCAATACCAAATGAAGCCTTAAAAGTACTAATGTAAATGTTATATTGTTAAGTCTTTGAGTTTCCTATTCCAATGTTGTTACCTGTGCAGTATGGAACTAAAATTTTTTTTCGTTTTTGTCTAAGATTTTGATTTCATTCAATTGTGTCCAGCTTAAGCAGAAAATAGCTTCAGCTACCTCCGCAATAAAATCTGTGTTTGGGCAAGAAGGAACTCCACAGGATGCTGTAAGTCTCATTTGTTGGAAGCAAGTGCTGTGCTCTTCTTAATAAAATTTCTCAACCATTTTAATGCCTCTTTGTTATGCAGTCTAATAAATTGGAGCGGCTGAGGGAAAGGATGGTAAAAGTGCGTGAGCTTTTTCGTGATACAGATTCAACAGAGTTTGTTATAGTGACAATACCAACGGTAATTATCTTTACAATTTTATTTCAATAGTGGTTTATGCCTTGATAATTGATAGATGTATGTGATGGCTTTTGTGGTTCTGTTTTTTATCAAATTTATGCTTAAATGAATCTTATCTATTTGGTGGATGTTTGATCTATGCATACTTATTTTTTTAGCTTAGCAGTTAATGGGGCAAGTAGCAGAAAGGGTAATTTGGAATATTTTAGTTGCTCGTAAATTAGTCATTCATATTTAATTTATTTTTCAAAGGTGATGGCGATCAGCGAGTCATCTAGGCTGTCTGCATCATTAAAGAAGGAAAATGTTCCCGTCAAGAAGCTTATTGTTAATCAGATTCTTCCTCCGTCTGCCTCAGATTGCAAGTTTTGTGCAATGAAACGGAAGGTATTAATCTGTTTGCTCTCACAATAGCAAGACATAAGCTTTCAATAACCTTACGAACCAAACTGTAAATAATTGGTGATTGTTAAGGTATTCAGTACAAGGAAACGAACTGCAGGCTTATGGAGCAATAACACCGAAAGAAACATCTAACATTTTTGAATTTCCTGTTCTTTAAATTTTTATGTTGTGTTTTGGTAGTATGAATGTGGAAATAGAGCATTGGAATCAAAATTGAGGGAATTGGCGACATCAATCCCCAATTTTTCTTAAATTGGAATAAAATAACCTCCAATTCCAGAGAATTTCTATTTTTATGGCCAAATCCATGCTACCGAATATGACCTTACAATTTCTGACTGAGGGTTAAAACAGTGTTTACGTATATTTTAAATATTTCAGGATCAGATGCGTGCTCTTGATATGATCCAAAATGATTCAGAACTCTCTAGCTTGATGATGATCCAGGCACCCCTAGTTGATGTTGAGATCAGAGGCGTTCCAGCACTTAAATTTTTGGGGGACATAGTATGGAAGTGATATCTCTTCAATGATTTAAGAGGTGATTAATTAACCTTTCCTTTTTTCTTCCCTAACTTAAGGTAGTCTTGACTTCACCTCATAAAACCAAGTTATTTTTAGACATTGGAGGATCTGAATGCAATAAACTTCATCTCATAAAACCAATTTATTTTTAGATATTGGAGAACCTGAATGCAATAAACTAGATGTTGGTTACTTTTCCTTGGAATAAACTCTTTATAATGTGATTAATGCTATTGATGATCCCCATGACAGTGTATCTTCCTCTGCTTTGCTCTGATCATTCATTTTAATCCCTGATTCTGTGACTTAGCAGGTACATGTTAAATCTGGACCCAGAATTATCAAAACACTACAATGTTTAATAGCTTAAAGTAGATTTTGCCTTAATATGAGTCTCAGAAGCCAGAAAACTGAGTGACACCGACCAGGAGTGGGAATTTTAATGGTGGAGGCCTTACTTGCCTGGAATTTTATGGAGCAGAAAGTATATATGCAACAATTTTCTTCTGTTTTTGATTTTCTCTGATGAAACATAAATCTGAACTCTGAAGTTGGTGGGATTTTGAATTTTACAATGGTGCTTTATAAAGTGAAAAGGATACTGCCTCGGAGAATAAAAGTTGGCAACGGTTCATAGATACAACTCGAGACTCCTTATTTCCATTTCAGCTCTGCTCTCATCACGATTTTGGCATGAAATTAAGTTCACATGAGATGAAATACAGCTTCCACGAAACTAAAATTTCAATAGAATGCTAACATATTTCTGGGATTTCAATTTACAATATTCTGCGTACACTTTTTCAGAGGAAAATAAATGTATTTCCTAAGAGGCGTAGCGGGTTGAATCTGCTGAATGGCAGTAGCAAACAGAGATTAGAGGACAATTTATGAAATCATGTATAATGTAGGATTTGAATAGCACCACCTCTAGATAATTGTGTAGCTTTTGCTATTTGTCACTCTGCTGAATGTTTTAGGAAGTATGGTTTCTTCAAGATGTGAAGCTTTTCTACAAAAAGAATTGAATGGTAGCTGGAAGTTTGAAACTCACTTCTTATGGAAGATCAACATGCCAAAGAATGCTATGATACGGCTGACTACTCCACAGATGATGAGGATGCCTATACAAAGACCCCAGTCATGAAGATCGTAGCCTCTATTCGTCAGTAAACCACATCGAGTAATAAGCCACACTCCATAACATCTGAAGTGAAACTGAAGATTATTATTATGCATCATGAATTCTGAAATTTAATAACAGGTTATCCATATATTTTAAATAACTTCCTAAGCAATCAGTGGTACTTTTGAGACTCTTTACTATTTCGAGGCAAAAAAGAAGCTTTCATCATAAACCCAGTGACGGCATGTGGCATAAATTTGCGCAATGACTTGTGCACAGAAAGGGCAGTTCTACCATACCTTTGGGCATTTGCAACCACAAATGCTTGCAAAGCCCATTTGAGGTAGCGTAAGTCGTGTATAATCTTCATAACTTCACTATCAGAGTTTTTTGTTGCGATGAGGGTTAAAACCACTGGAAGAAGAACCGACCACTGCAAGAAACAATAGCTAGTGAATACAAATGAAGTGGTACATGAAACTTCAAATTCATAAGAAGACGATACTTGCATTGAGTACTACTGTTACTTACCAGCTGCGCTGAACCTGGTTGAAAGAAGATGGCGAGTGCATAAGCTACACCAGTCACACAATAAACAAGGCCGAGCATGACAATGTAATTATCTGAAAAGGAAGATCTTGGGTTGGTGAAGAAATAGAACATAGAGAGATACACCACGGGCTTGATCACGGTATTAAAATGGTCAACTGTATCCTTCGCAAGAAAATAAGCCAAGCTGCTCATGCCAGAGGCTCTCTCCCGCCAGTATTGTAATTTTTCTAGAGAAAACGTTCTCAAAGCTGCTATTTGCAAAGAAGAGCTGAAAACAGAAATATATCACAGTAAGGGCGAATACCTTTTGCACATTAATAATATATAGGATTGTTCTAGTACTCCAATTTACCAGAGAAATCCAAATAAAATATCACTATTGGTTATTCCAATTTGCATTTTAAAACAAATGATCCAAGTAGAGTGAACTGAAGGCAGAAGTGAAATAAAGATTTTCCAATATTCCAAAACTTTGGTTTATGAATCAAAAAAGAAAACTTGAGATTCTCGAACTTACAAACTGCAATAATGGTATGAATATAACCAGCTACCCCAAAATCTTTATCACTGACTTTACTCAGAGATCCTAAGCAGATTCCAGCAAGCAATAAGATCAGAAAATCGACTGCTTGTTGTTTAGATTCCCTTAGCCGCTGCTTGGCAACCCTGAAATTGTCATGGACATAGTGAGTATCAAGAGTTAGTATATCATCGAATAGAATCAAGTCATCGAAATAACCACTAGATAGGTCACTCAAATGGAAAAATCTTGTCTCTATTTCGTGGGGGCAAAAGTTACTGCAAATTATCAAGTACATTCTAGTACTTAATTTATTCAGAATTATGGCTAGCAAAAGAAATTGAATCAAATTACTAGCTCAAAGCTCACTATTGTATCTAATATGTTTTCTCACTAGGGCATGAGTAGGATATGCATGGGAACGAGACAAAGTAGACCCAAGACAAAAGGCAACAAGGCAAATTAATAGCCAATTGACTTAAGCGGTTGAATTTAAGGTGGTCCAAGGAATTTTTAACTGTGGTGAAGGTTTTCAGCAAACAAACCTTTCTGAAACACGTATTATATTTGAAGTTACTGGAAAGATAACAAAATAAATGGTATTGTACCTCCCAAGGAAGTATCTGTATTGTCGGAATACACCTGGAGTTTTTCGGCTTAATAAATCCCCGGAGTTCAAAAAATTGAGCCGTAAATGATCCCTAGGCAACTCCACATGACTCTTCACATCTTGCCATAATTCTCCAGCCAAAGACTTAACCTCCACTCCGTCAGTACCAAGATTTATTCCATTAGCTGGATTTACACCCTCTGAAGACATAACAAGTGTAGAAGCATTCTGCTGCATGTCTGGGGGCACTGGATAACAACCATTGTGAAGCATCCATCTGATAGGAATATCTTTATAATTCACATTTGAGCTTACACTTGGTGTCACTATACCCTCCAAAATGTCAATGAAGTGGTCTGGAGGGTTAACGTGCTCTGGAACATTGATCCCAAGGCCTGCAAAGTATTCTTCGAGTTTATTCACTGAACCATGATAGACGGTAAGTCCACCTTTTGCCAGAAGTAATAAATCATCAAACATTCTGAACAAGACATAGCTGAAACAGAAATTTTGGCATTAGATATTAAGAATGGAAAATAAGCCTGATAGCAATCACACTCAAATTATGGTCATGACGATATAAAAAATCTGAAATGACTTTCAACACCAATACTATAGCTCTTGAAAATGTGCTAACCCTGAACTATCACACTCAAGCTTAAGTTGCATGAAAAATCTACATACTTTTAAAAGATCTTAGCTTGTAATTGGAAAATGTTACCTGGGTTGATGAACCACCAGGCAGATGTTAACATCTTCAAGAGCCTCATGTCGAAGTGCTCTTAGAAGTAACTGAGGATGCACTATCCAAACCAGATGTGGGTTCATCTAAGAGCAAAAGTGAAGCTTCCATAACCATTTCCAATCCAACATTTACTCGCTTCCTCTGGCCTCCAGAGATTCCTCGCTTTTCTACCGTTCCAACCAA
Organism: Cedrela odorata; assembly: GCA_035584115.1. Lineage (NCBI taxonomy): Eukaryota > Viridiplantae > Streptophyta > Magnoliopsida > Sapindales > Meliaceae > Cedrela > Cedrela odorata. The sequence goes on along the minus strand of JAXCLQ010000006.1, from coordinate 8,083,185 downwards.
GGAATCCCGTACTGCCTGAAGCCCTAAAGTATCGATAACTCTTTCAAGGACTAAAACTTTGTCCGCTTTTGCCAAGTCAGCTGATAATCTTCGATAATCAAAAGTTCATATTGTTAGGAAAAAGAGCAGCAGGAGGTACTGAAAAAATTACGGAAAAACGTGGTGCAAAACAATAAACTTAACAAAGACTACAAGGCAGAAAACTCGAGCAATAATAATAGGTCACCACCACCAAACCCCTTTCCTCTTTCTTTGTCCCCAAACACTACCGAGCATAAGTAGCATTTCCACCCTAGAAAATTATAACAATAGAAGCAGCATGCCGTACAATTACCCAAATAGACTATCATTTTTTTCTAATAAGAAACAGACCATAGATTTTTATTTATTTTGGATTTAGTTTGCCATCTAAATGTACGATTTCAGTGAAATTTCAGTGAAATTATATGAAGTTAACATATTTACATATTGTCACATTTCACGTCGTTATAGGGAATGAGTCTGCACTATAAATTATATAGTTTGAATTCTCTTAATTTAGTAGATATATTTTAAATTGTATAGTTAAAGAAGAAATTCATGATGAACTCTGTACCCAAAGTGAATAATATTTACCCATAGAATTAAACAAAACTATAGAATTAAACAGAAAAAGGGAAGAAGAAAAGAAAGAAGAATAAGTAGAAGAATGGAGAATATATGAAATTGTAGCTATCATGTGAAAGGAGATAAATGTTACATACCTGGATCTTGCATGGAACCATAGATTCTCTTCCACTGTCAAATTTCCATGGACAATATCATCGTGGCACAAAACCAATGATTTTCTTAAATGATGGGATTTGTTCATGCCTTTCATTTATAAGAATTAAACCCGTTGTCTTGGCTTTAATTGCTTTCCCCGCCAGAGCAGAAAGAGATGTCGTCTTTCCAGCCCCTGATGGACCCATAACAGCAGTAATGCGACCGGGCTTAATTTTTCCTGTAACACACCTCAATAGATATTTATTTTTGGCTTTCAAAGTAAGTGTTAGGTCTTTGAAAGAAACCTCAATTGGAGTCCTCTTCCTGACTTCAGTATAGGTAGCCATTGAAACTACTCCAGAGAAGGTAAGATTCTTGTTTTCTTGCTCCAGAGCTTTCTCTTTTTCAAGTTCAGCATAAGCGTAATTAAAAATTTGGCTACTTGTAGACAAATCTTTCCCCTTTGGCATGTACCCTTTTCTTTTCACATTTTTAAGTTCGACATTGATGCCCTCATAACTATCAGGGTCATCCTCTATTTCATGGATCGTCAGCATGAGATCACTTGATTCATTTTCCTTTCCTTTTGATGGTGGAGGTGGCGGCAGAGATGCACTCCAAGCACTTGAATGTGAAGGTGGGTGCATATCTTCAACTGTTTCAGACTTTGCTTGGTTCAAAATCTTAAGCTTCTCAGGATGTTGGATGGATTTTTTACCAGAAAATGCGCGTGATAATTGAGTTTGCAATGCACTTGCATGCTTCTTTGCAGCATCTTTTGCAGATTTCCACCTTTGACGAGCTTTTACCGTCTCCTTTGCAGTTCTTGCTGCTGCTTCCCTCTTTTTGGCCTGTCTTCTTTCCCCAGTGGTGAGAAGTCGGTCAAAACAGTCGTAAATAATCAGTAGCAGAGTACACACAGCAGCCGGCAGAAGCAAATGAAGGACGCCTATTTGAATCAACATGGTTACACAACGAGCGATGGGCATACATATTGTAGTGTGTTAGAGAAGAAAGTGATATATACAATGCAGAAAAGTCCCGAGAAAGCAAAAGCCCTCATGAGATGAGCGGTTGATGACTTGGAGCTATGTCAGCCAAGATAAACTATTAAGTTTATTTCTCAGAAGTGAACTTACCATAAGCATAATTCCGTATGCATGAAGATTTTCATCTTTAGCGTTTGGGTCACACGAGGCCAACTTGAAGCAGCCTGCAGGACAGTTGATAACGGTCAAAGCCAGTCATACAGGGGAAATGAAAACTCCATATACAGGATATAGAAGTATGCCACCCAATTTCTGAGCATAAAATTTCTTAAATTAACATGTTTGTGATTAAGGCTGGGAAATTAACATGTTGTACACAAAGATGGATCAGCATTTATTACTAAGTATATGCAATAATAACAAATTTAGCAAAACAACTTACGTTTCTCAGATGTAGAACCCATCCTGCAATGATGTCTGAAATTCCATAAACAAATACAATAGAATGAGAAAAAGAATGTGAAAGCAGTAAGGTGTAATTAAATTGTCATTAAACTATATCCAAATTTTCTTTAAAACCTGTTGTAATAAGTTAAAACGAAAAGGCTGCTACTAGCAAAATATTTATCTAGTTGGGCAAGTGACTGAGTGCTGGGGAAAATTTTAATACCCGCTGCTGCAAGCATTTTTATGTATCGTTGTTGGGCAATATGATCCGGCTGAACAGAATATCTCACTACTACCACCAACATCAGCCCATATATTTGCCCCTCCACAAGTATGGCCCGGCCGTCCTGAAGGTAGTTGATAATTATATCGGCATAACCATAGCTAGACATGGCTTACACACATTCTAGGATGTTATGGTGAAAGTATATCGTAAAGTAACACTTAAGCGGAATCTGAACTTACGGGTCACATATGCCAGTTGAGCTATTGATTGTTGCAAGAGGGCAATAGGAACCTAGTGGGCAAGCTTCAGGAACACAGTATGAAGTGCATAGTCAGGAGTTAGAATAAGAAAAAGAAACAATATCAGACACATCTTAAATCCAGGAATAAGTACTCGAGGATACGAGATAAACGAAGCATGGGTCAATTCTTCAGAGATATCAAGTCGCTAGGCAGTAAACCAGCATGGTACACTTTATACAGATAACAGTAGATTCTTAAAGTTTAATGTTCCATTCTAATTTTGCAGGTAATGATTTTAGCATAGAAACTTTAATTATGAAGCAGAATTTGGAGGATTCTTAATAAATGTTATTTCTAGTTATTAAGAAGCAAAGCATTTAAAGGATTCTCAGAAACTTACGTATCATGCATGTAAGATCTCTTGGACAGAAGAAGTCTGACAATCATGAGTTCTCGCAGGAATATTCCATGAATTTTCAAGGTCAACATGCTGATTTTGGCCAACACTACAAGCCCATCCTGGTTCACAACCAGAAACCCACGCTTTTGAATCACAGTTCTTGTTAGGTTTCAAATGACTGGCACAATCTGATGATTTAATGAAACCATCGATGTAGAGCTTCACTTCCGCTGCTGTACAAACGCGTTGTGGCATATCTGTTGAAATAGTCAGAACCATGATAACATGTGTTATAACAGGAAGCAGAATTAAGCATACTAATGCAAGTCGGCTCAAATTAAGCCTAAGTGCCAACAACGCAGGGTCCAATAGGCAGAGGCATGGGAATCAATAGCAGGCAATCGTCCCATGACCTCCTCATATTCTCATGTGAAGATAAAAACTGAGAAAAATATCAAACATCTTTTCAATTTAAGTCAAGGAGAGATGAAGATTATTAAAGTCCAAACTTAGAGAGAATGGTTGAACTTAATCAAAACGACTGTAAAAGAACGGGAAAATAAAAAGAAAAACAGAGTAATTAAGAGTTACTTCGATATTATTTTTAAATTAATATTTTTATAAAATAAAAGTAAAAATAATATTTTTCAGTTATTATATTTTGAATATGAAAACGCGTTTGTTATTATATTCTGAAAATTGTATTATGAAAATGAGAGAGTTTAATTTAGGTGAGAAAATTTAATTTAGATGAGAAAAGTAGTTTATAATATATTTTATGATTTATTTTATAAAATATATAAAATAATTTTAAAAAATTTTAAAATTTTAAATTATAAATGTATAATTTATATTTTTTATTTTATGAGTTTAACTTTAATAAAATAATAAATTATATATTTTATATATATATATTTGTAAAATAAAAATAAAATCAATGATAAAAATGACGCCTGACCGGCGCTAATCCACTGCTGGCATGAACTCCAGCCCAAAACTGGAAAGTACTTCAGCAACTTATTATGTCGTCAGTCACTTCGAGCATATGGTTAGATTTTCAATAACATTGAAAGATAATTACCCTTTGTTAGGGTACTAAGAAAAGACTACCGTCTTAGTATGCGAATTTCAAAAGATTGTGACACATTACATTAGGAATTCAGCATATTATTGAAAGATTAAACTTCATTAATTTGATGATGCAAATCGATAGTTAAAATTACATATAATTATCCACCACTAATGTTGGAACTTCCTCGAGAATTTGGATTGTAGCTTCAATATTTGAAAATCAACTTGCAATAACAACACATAACTCACTGATTCTCCCCCACCCCACCGAAAAAATGTGAGGTCACCGACATGAATCTTTATGAGCTAGAATGCTATATCCAGAGCACGATAACCCATTAAGCTCAACATACTTGTAAGCAGTGACAGACAATTTTTTTGACACGAATTTGTTTATTCAAGTTGAGCTAAGATAATACTATTTTTAAATATAAGTGATATGATATAACATAAGTAATAAAGAATTCGAGTTTAAAGTTATTAATACGTGAATCTATTTATACACGATTAATTATTTAAATAATTATAACTTATTAATTTATTATGATTTAATATATTTATTTTATTTTTTTTCATATTTAAAAAAAAATTGGTTACATTTATTACTTGTAAAAATATATTTAATTATATTTATAATAAAATTAAATAGTATTTTAGCATATACTATCATAAGTATTATAAAATATATTACAATATAATATATATATATATATATATTAAACGGGTGACATAATTATAACCGGTTGATATTAACACGATATGAATAAAGTAGTTCGATAATTTAAAATTATCACTGGTAATAAGTACTAAGCACGCTGTTCTGGAGAAAGTATAATTGTCGAACAAATTCTAAGCTTTGAAATTTATACAATGTCATGTATCATTTGTTAAATAAAACAGGAAACAAAATATTTTTTCTCTTCAGATATAGATACTGGATACATGAGCCTCTAGTTTTTTTAATGCAAGAAGCCAAGAAGTCCAGATTAGACGAAAAATTGAATGCTTGGTGCCAATCAGCTTCCCTGAAACAATAAAATAAGCTTCAATCTCAAACCAAATTCAACCGCAATCTGCATACCTATAAATCAAACTTTGAAGCAAGTCAAAACAGAAAAATACAAGGAAAGAAAGAAAAAAAAGAAGAAACATACTCAAATTTACATAGCTAATAACTTCATAAAATGCCAAAAACGACACAAAGCCAAAAACTAGTAATGCAACTACAACATAAACGAAGTTGACTTTCAATAACCCAGAAACCAGAACAACACAGCATGAAACATCAAGTTTATAGCTTTCTTTTCACCAATTTTCACAGCAACCGAACAGAAGCTAAATTTAAAGACAATTCACTTACGAGTCCTTAACGAAGAATCTGGCCCCGTCCCGGATATCTCGACTAATAACTGTGGTCAGAATTGAAATGCTATTGTAAACCTGAGTGATAAATGACGGGTTGTCAAATTCACTCACATCTTGACAATGCACCAAACGCGTTAAGCTCAAAACTACAACGACCCATTTGAGAACCAAGCAAGATTTCAACATGTTGAATTTCCTCAAGCTACTTGCACTAAAATGAAGCTAATGTGAACTCAGAACTTGAAACAATGAACAAAAACACAACTTTGAGGTTACCAAAAGAGAAAAACCTTCAAAAACTATATTAAAAGTTTGCAAATGAGGTTTGCACATAAAAAAGTTTAGGATCATATATTTATATATCACGTTCTTATAGTCTTCTTTGTCAGTCAAATAATTTCTTTTTCTTAATTTCCAGATTGCAGAGAGAGAGCGGAGTTGGTGTGACCCATGCATCAGACTGAGTCCACGTCTTGACTTGAGCAAAGCCGGTATTGAAGACCAGAAGTTAGAACTAAGATGTTTTGTTCTGCCGTGCTGTCTGGTTCGAAAGAGAGAGGAAGGATACTGTGAGGTGGGAGTCATGAGGAGAAGAAGTGAATGTTCTGTTCTGCCGTGCCGTCTGGTTCGAATTCACGAGGAGAAGTGAATATTCTCTTCTGCCATGCTGTCTGGATCCAAGTCATGAGGAGAAAAAGTGAGTGCGACACCAGCCAACGATGACATTTTGGTTAAGAATGGCAATTGGGCCGGGCTTGACAAAGCCCATCCAGACTTTTGACTTACTCAGATTTTTTTAAAAATTTTTTTAAAAAATAAAATTAAGCACATCAAATTTCAAATTTTTTACAATCTATTTAAAATAAAAAATACTATTAAAACACATTAAAAATTTTAAAAATTAACAACATTACTTATATTAAATTATTAACATACAATATAACTACGCATGATTAAATACATATTAAAAGTCCAAGTATTTAATAAATATTTTCAATCAACTAGAAGTATAAAAATACAATAGTATAATCATAAAACTAAATGTAAACAATTTAAAATATAAAAATTTATTTTTTTAAGAATTACACTACTTAAAATAAATTTAAAATAATATAAATAAATAAGTAAATAAATTTATTTTTTTCAATCCGAGCCAGGTTATATCTAGGTATCCATAATAATACTTGGGTCCAGGCCTGAAATAGTATAGGCAGAAAAATTAAAGCTTAAGCCCCTTTTTTTTACTCAGGCCAAGCTTAACTCTGTGTGGAACTTGGGCTTTTTTGCCGTCTCTAATTTTGGTTGATAGGAATTTGATTAAAAATGAAATTTTCTTCTTACAAAATATTTAATTTTTGAGACACTCTTAGCTAATGGTATCTAGGCCCAATTTGGCTCGTCAAAATTCTGATTTAGATTAGCCCGTAGTATTATTTATTTGGTTCGAGCCAGTTTTTGGTCTAAAATTCGAACCATGCAGGTTTCATTTGTTTGGAATTAAAGATTCGGCGAGTAATGGACTCGAAATCGTTCAAACCCATCATCTTGTTGAACTAGACGGTTGAATTGGTATGGTCGGCAGTTCAACTTGCCGGTTAAAAAACACAGAATTCTTATAAAATACAGTGGCTTAGACTGGTCCGATAATAACCCAGTCTAGCGTGGCCTAGTTCCTCCTCATGGACCGAGCTAATTCCATATTTTCTGACCTACGACCTAACTCTGTTCTTCTCCACTGTTAGACTGATTCCACATTTTCTAACCCACAACTCGATCCAACTAGGTTCATCTCTACTAACAGGGTCGGTTTTATATTTTTTGAACTGTAGCCCAACTCGACCTGGCCCGAACTCGCCATATTGGACCCTTTAACCACCAATACTCTTAACTCCAATTGATAGATTGAATAAATATAAAAATTCGTAACATTATTTATTTTTCTTATCATTTATATTTATAATCGATTTATAAATTTTTTTCTTTTTTATCAATTGAATAGTCTTAAATTTTTTTTCTTTTTTATTAATTGAATAGTCTTAGTACGGTAGTATAAAATATATTATAATTATCAAACTTTTTTTTAAAAAAATTTATACATGATTTTTATACATAGTTTATGAATTTCTTGTTTATATTATTACATTTTTTTAATATATAAATATTTTAAGAAATTATAATAAGTATTAAAATTGTTGAACGTACTCATTTTTACAAGGTGAAGAATGTGGCAGACAAATATTATACATCTTCATGTTCATTTTTTAGTGGATCCTGTAATTTAAGTATTTATGGCCGCAATTTCTATTTCCTATTTTTATTATATACTAACCATAGCTTATGATTTCCAATATTAATTTCAATGGGAATAGTAGCTCAAGAGCTTTCCAATAATTGTTTTAGTTAGTTTAAAAGAATTAATATTAAAAATGTGAAATAATCTTTTTTAGATTTATTGTGATATTATAATATATTTTTTAATTATATATATATATATATATATATCTTAAGAAATAAAAATTGTAACTGTTCTAAATTTTGGGGAGTCTAGACGGATTTATAAGGTTTGAGTTTTATTATGTCTAATGTGGAGCTAAAAAATAAATAATAAACTTCAAATTGAATTCTAATTTTAGTCTAAATTTTAAAAATTTTAATTAATTACGTATACCGCGACACGACCACACACAAGTGTGTATCACTCGATGTTAGTAAATTATTTTGATTATTGTAAGTCAATGCTAGCAACTATGATATATTAATTCCTTTTAGAATTTCTTGATGTTATCTTTGATTCTTCACTTAGACATTTTGTTATTAATTTATGCCACTTGATGATAGATAGGGATACAACACTTGATATCTTTTCATCTTAATTGCTTCCTTCCAACAACCATTTGGAAAATTGCATCAAAAACTCTTTTTTTTACGAGTTAGGTTACCCATTTGCCACTTCTAATTTATAGAATATTAGTTCGATAATTTTATTTTTATTTCATATGTAGTGTCACGCTTTATTTCATACTTAATATTCTCTTTATTTGATCAATCACACAACATCTTCTTATTAATTCAATTTTATTATACACATACATATACGTGTAATACTTAGTTTACTTTGACTTTTATGAAATATTATGTATAAAATTCAAGAATTTTCACATATAATTTTTTTTAACACATAATTTAATCTAAGATATTACCTCATCTCAATCTTCTTACAATCTCAATTGAATTTTTAAATCTCGAGACAAAAATAAAAGATAATAATATTTTAGAATTATTGACTTTGTCCTTCATTCTTTCTCATTCTCTTTTTTTGACTTTTATTAAATTAATTAATTAATTAATTAATTTTTTGGACGATGGAATGGCAAGTGTCGAGGTAATAAGATAACATCTAAATCTTTAAATTTTTATTTATTTATATTAAATATATTTTTAATTTTTTAACATGAGTTATGGATTTATTTAATAAAAATGGTTAAATTATATTTTTATTTAATAAAATATATATATATATATATATATAAAATATATCTGGATGTTATTATCCAAGCTGAGTGTAAGACCCGCTACAGGTATGTTAATGGCGTCGTCCAACTTTCAACTACCTTTCAAAAAAACGGATACACTTGTACATACATACAGATCAGAAAAGATTGTCTCCTTAACGATGACTCATTCTCCGTGATTTCCCCCTTGAAGAGAGAGCGTTGGCGTTGTTTTTTGAAGAAAGCTAAAGTTAAGCTTTCTTTCTTACAATCATAGATTCAATAACCCTTTTCACACTTTTTTTCCCCTCTGTTTTACTAGTCTTTTTTATTTTTCCTTTAATTTTTATTGGGGAGTGTTTACTCACTCAAAGGCCGAAGTTTTCTCTTTTATTAAATAATCTAATAATTATGGGGTTCTTGGTTGGTGGGCTACAATCCAGCTGCCTCCTTGTATTGGCTTGCTTTAGTTTTAGATCATGGAGAGCTCGTTGTTGTGTCCTTCAACTCTGTCAAACTCGTATCGTTTTTTTTTTTTTTTGTTATATTTGAATTCTTGGTTTCTTTTAACGTGTAATCAATCCTGTAATGCCTAGATTGGTGGTCAATGCGATTCAAGTAAAAAAAAAAGGCATAAGAGGTTAGTCATTTCTTGAAATACATTTGTATTTCTTTCAAAATTTTGCATTTTGGATTCTGGGTTTTGTCTTAGATTAACTCAAAATGAAAACTTGTAAAGGCAAGCATGTGGGTTTTTCCTAGCAGAACTGAAGAATGGCATTTTAGTTTTGTTTCAGAAGTTTCAGTGTAGAAATATTGTTTAGAGAAAAGGGTTTTCTCTGAGTGCTATCTAGGATTAGAGTTGGCTATCTATTAGCATATTCGATGCTTAAGATTTCTCATTTTTCTCTTTTGGATTTAATTTTGATCAGTTGATATCTCCTTCAGTGCCATAAGCAGAAAATTCTGTATAGTTTTGAATTCTCTCTGCTTTTTTTTGGTTGTTACAGTCTTATGCCAAATTCTGAAACTATGTGGATATTTTTGTGGGATTTTTAAAAACTGCAGGTTTCAAATTGTGGGATTTTTACAGTCTTATGCCAAGGTGTAAATTTTCTCTTGGTGTTTTAATCCTTGTTCAGTTTTAAAAGAGCAGTGAGGCAACTGGTTTTCAGGAGGCCATGAAGTGTCTGTATTCCTCCAACGGAGATAAAAATGAAGAACCAAAGACTACAAAATCTATTTCAGTCCGCTCCTCCACATCTACAACTTCCATGTCGACTGATCATGATATGAGGAAATCTGGATCTGAGTTTAATTCTCAGAACGCCTCCGATTTCAGCACGGAATCCTCCACGAGGAACTCGTTTGCTGTATTGTCTCAAAGACAAAGTAATCTCAGAGTCTTCACATTTGCGGAATTGAAGACAGCAACGAAGAATTTCAGCCGCTCCCTCATGATTGGTGAAGGTGGATTTGGTGGGGTTTATAGGGGTGTGATCCGGAGCAAAGAAGATACAAATAAGAAAATAGATATTGCTGTTAAACAACTAAGTAGAAGAGGTTTGCAGGTAAGGTTTTTTTCTTTTCTTTTTTCCTTTTCTTATACTTAATATTAATATGAATTTCAACATTTTTTTGGCATAGAAAGAATACAAAAAAATTTCATACATTTAATTTGTTGACTAGATATAATTTCCAATTTGGTGTGAATTTTTGTTGGGAACATTTTAGATCCAGGTATCAGAGACCCTACTTCTAGCTGGTGAAGTTATAAATTTATTTGTGTGCAAAATATATGGAGATGCTAAGGCCCAGGTTCTTTGAAATTAGGTTAAGGATTGGCTGCTTGTGATACATGGACTATGCACGCGAACCCATTACTTTGGAGAAATCAATTTTTTTACCTAATATATATTCTCAGGCATTTGTGACCTTCTGTGCCAGTTTTAGGACCTTCAAACTTCTTCAAGGAACTAATTTTGTGAAATTTAGACAGCGCACTGGACAAAAATTAAATCTCAGTGATTCCTTCTCAAATTCGTATATAGATGCTTTTTATTGTTCTTGAGGAAACAGTTTAGAGGGTTATATGATGATGTTGTGTTGTTCAAATAAAATTGTTGTTTATGAATAATTCAAGAAATGTCTACGAGTATGGCATCTTCCTGGATTTTCCCTTTCTCCACTTGGTTTAGATTTTGTCAAATCATACCTTCTAGATTCAGTTATGTCAAAATGTGTATTAACTGGAGAGATTTGGGGTTTCTTTCCTTACAGTAACCACCATGTAACTCAAAAAAGCAAGGTAAAGAAAGTCAAAATAGAGAAATATAAGTTAGCTTAGCTAACAATTAATGATGAAGATGTAGTTCCTGATTTATGGTTAAAAGTGAAGGAAGAATGTCTCGTCTTAAGATAGATTTATATTCTGTTCAAGAGACCCGTTTCTGGTTTCCTCTCAAATAATCACTTTAACAAGGTGAAAACAGATAGGGTCATTCATTTTCCTTTTCCATAAATAAGGCAATAGCTTTTATAATTATAGGCTTTCCTCTTATATGTCTGTCTTCCATTGTTTCAAAAGCTTCTTGTTAATGATATTTGATAGTTGTTCATGTCTTGTTTACAGGGGCACAAAGAATGGGTGACAGAAGTAAATGTTTTAGGAGTTGTTGAACATCCGAATCTTGTCAAACTGGTGGGCTACTGTGCTGAGGATGATGAAAGGGGAATTCAGCGGTTGCTGATATATGAATATATGTCCAACAGGAGTGTGCAGGATCACATGTCAAATCGATTTCAGACAACTCTTCCTTGGACCGTAAGACTGAAAATTGCCCAGGATGCTGCTCGTGGCTTAGCATACCTGCATGAAGGGATGGACTTTCAGGTACCTTTTTCTTCTTGACAGATTTTATTGCAGCTTGATAAATTACCGGGTCTGTGGTTTAGGAAAGATCACCTAACTTCCCTGGCTCATAGTAGAAGAGGGAAAAAAAATTCAAAGGCATGAAATTCCTGTCATTCAAGTGGCTGAACTTATGAGAATGAAGGAAGTGAGGATTAGCATGTGGAAGAACCTTCAATGAGGCTTCTAGTGCCAAACAAAATTCTCCTACCACCATTGTTTGGAAAAACCAAAATCCATCTAGAAGATTTAGGAGACTATATGCTAAACATTCAAAGCCATGAAATTTGGTCATATCTTCTGTGATAGCTACATTGGTTAAAGTGAAGTTTGTACTTGACCATAACGAATCAACTTTCGTATTTCTGGGGTTATCACTGGTCTAAAGTTATGTTGTTTTCCAGAATTGGGTTTATTCAGAGCTTTGAACTTTAAAATTTTTGGACTTATAGGGGTTTCTGTTAACAATTTGGGCTTTGATCTATTCTCAGCCTGTATCAAAAGTCTCACTTTCACTGACTAGGATTTATTATTTTTACAATTGGTGCAGATTATCTTTAGAGATTTCAAGTCTTCAAACATACTTCTAGATGACCAATGGAATGCAAAATTGTCGGACTTTGGTTTGGCTAGGCTGGGACCTTCAGGTGGACTAAGTCATGTCACAACTGCGGTATGTTTATAGTACTGAAGATGATCATTTAAGTCGTATACATAGGTTGCTGAAGATTTCTTTTCGGAAAATCATTTAATTGAGTGCATTCAAAATGGATGGCCTTGTGCTTGATTTATGGAACTTGTTTAGTCATATAATAATTAGTTTATATAAATATCAATATCAGTTTATACCTTTCTGTGTGTGTAAATTGTCCATGCCTGTATGTCCTCTAGATATCAAGATCAGTTTATAAGAGCAACTGATTAATCTGATTTTCGAACAGGTTGTAGGAACTATTGGATATGCAGCTCCTGAATACATTCAAACCGGGCGCCTCACATCTAAAATTGATGTGTGGAGCTTTGGAGTTTTCCTCTATGAACTCATCACTGGTAGGCGCCCTTTGGATCGTAATCGGCCCAAGAGTGAGCAAAAGCTCTTGGAATGGGTCAGGCCACACCTCAGTGACTTAAAAAAGTTCACATTAATTTTAGACCCGAAGCTCGAAGGGAAGTATTCTATAAAGTCTGCCCAGAAACTTGCAGCAGTAGCCAACAAGTGCTTGGCACGACAGGCCAAAGCCCGCCCAAAAATGAGCGAAGTCTTGGAGATGTTGAACCGGATTGTTGTGGCTACAGAAATGGGAACACCCCAAACACCTATAAGGAGTTTGGCACCGAAAGATGCCCCTGAAATATCTAGAAAACAACGTTTGAAAAGAAGATTCGTGGATCCAATTCTCGGAGAAAACGGGTGTTTGGCTTGGCTAACATGGAGACCTAAGCTTATGAGAACAAGTTAAAAATAGACGGGAGCCTGTATCGGGAACTACATAAATTGGTGGTGTTATTCGGATGATGGGGACAATGCAACAGACAGAGCTGTAATTTTTGCTGAATTTGTAAATTAATTTGTACGCTGGATTTTAAAACATGATTGTAAAGGTTCTATCAATGCAAATGAGTCCATTTGTAGGCATTGCTTGTTATTCAAAGAGTTTCGGTGCGTTGCTTGTTATCTCACACAATATAACAGAATCTTTCTTATTCCCGCCATTACTAACTAAATTATATCCTAATCCCATTAACCTCGTACTGATTCTAAGGGACCTCAGCGTACGAAGCGTGCGAGTGGCATGGCAACCGGGAGGGACTTGCCGGTAAGCCGTTAAGATCATGCCACGTCATGTTTCAACGATTTCACACGCACACGCAGAGAATTAAATATCAAAGGGAATTTCGATCAAGGACGCCTAAACCGACGGCAACTTTCCAGTACCTCCCTTTCGAACTTGCTCGACATTTAACTGACCTTTCGTATAAATATCTAAAATTCCTTTCTTCAAATCCATTCCTTCCTCTCTCACACGTAATTTATTTATTTATTTATGTGTAATTAATTATTTGTATATTTTAATTGCTGCGTCAAGTTTGAAATTCTCTCTTTTCTATTTTTAATTTTGGGTTTTTGATTGGTTTTAGGTGTTGGGTTTTGAATATAACAATTAGGGTTTTCGGTTTCTGTTTTGGGTTAAGTATTAGGAGTGAAAGTTAATTTCTTTCTTCTTTTGAATGAAAAAAAAAAAAATTGGAATGTTGAATTTTGTTGTGATTTCTTGTGATATTTTTATTTTGTATATTAATGTCTAGAAATTTACTTTATTGAATAAACAATATGCTTACTCTTTAATTGGTTTAATGAAAAAGGATTAAAAAATTTTGCATTTTGTGTTTGCTTATATGTTGAACCTATGCTTTTTGTTTTAGATGTTTAGTTCATTGGGCATATTACAGTTTTATTCATAAGTTTAAGGCATTTATTAGGGGCGATCGCCTAGTGTTATGCTAGAAGCTTTTGGCTGTTGAGTTTAGGACACTGATTGAGTCTTGAGAGGATCAATTTTTATGGGTACTATTAAAGGGTAGGATTTATACAGATTTATTCTTCAAGGACGTGCTTATGAGGGACATGTAATGTGAAATGAACCTTTTTTAGGTATATTTCGGGACTGGTGAGATTTGGCATATTCTTTTCTTAATTTCTGAGATTTTGTTACTGTAAATTTCTTCACCATGTGATGTGTTGATTAAAACTGTATTTTTCATTTTTGTTCCAGTTTTTGAAATTTTATGGCAAAGAAACACATAAATTAAGCAATTTATAGGCCTGGACAGTTTGTCAGAAGCTCTATGAGCAAGATTATGACTTATGGGCAAGATTCTGACCTTGTTCGTTGGGATCTCCATCAACTTTTAGATGTTTGTACTCTTTCTAATTCTGGTTCACAAAGTACTGTTACACGATATGACAGAGATTTGAGCCAACTTGCGTATGTCAGAGAAGGTTATTGCAAAACAGAACAGGCGAATGTGGAGAATGATGAAGTTATAGCACATTCCCTTCAGGAGGAACTCTCACGAGTTGCTGCTGTGGAAGCATCTGGTTCTGTTAATCCTGGGCAAGTATCAATTATTGCACGGAATTGGGTCAGCCCTTCAAGCACATACCAAAGTTCTGGTAGTGGAAAATTCTGCAGCGGCCAATTTGATTTACTGAGTTACTGTTCTGTTATTTTAGGCTTGATCTGATATTATTGTTTATAATGTGCAGAGTGTGAGAATGATCAGAAGGCAACAGATGGTTCTGGCAAAAACGAAAAGGAGAAGGATGATTCTATTCAGCAGGTGGTAGCAGATTATCAAAGTAAGGAGGAGAAAGTGGAGGCAGATAATGATGAGGGCAATCTGGAAGACCTGCTGCATCTATTAGATATAGCAGATGAGTGTTCAATTCTTGAAATTGAAGTGGGCCAGATGTTGAATCAGATGGTTCCTGTTCCAGTAAGTATGGTTTGCATGTTGCTAAGTTATTTTTGTTTCAAGATTAATTTGGTTTGTCTTCAAGGATGGTATTGGAAATTCATCTTTTGTACACTGGTAGATACTTCTCATTGCATGTCTTTGCAAATATATTTCCTTTTGGTTATTAGTTAATTTCATCACGATTTATGACTTTTCATTATGCCTTTGGAAATTCATAATCACTGAACCTATTGCTGGGGTAATTGGTGCTTCAGTGCTTCTTTCCATACTTCTCGTATTTTTTCATAATTTGTTTTGAGCAGCACATTCCCAAAATTAATGGAGAAATACCTTCAGCTGATGAAGAGATTTCTGACCATCAAAGGCTGCTTGACAGGTTTTGTATCAATCTTTTCACTACTTGGTAAATAGTGTATGTGTCCTTGTATGTTTTATGTAACAATCAGCTATTAGTTCATGAAGTTTGAATGATTTTTGAGCTAGTGGTATGGCGTTGCTTGTGGTGTCTACATTCATGAATGTATGGGCAATTCAAATTTTATAACAATCATGCAATTAGAGAATTTGATGTGTGGCAAACAGCATGTTAATCACTTGACAGTGATTATCATATTGGACTGGCCTAATTGATGGTGTAAGGAAACACATACTCTGATTTACGATTATATGGAGACAATCTTGAGACTGGAAACTTGTCCAAGATTTTAAAGAAGAGAAAGGGAAGGAAAGAAGAGGAGTCAAGATTTTAAAGAAGAGAAAGGAAGGAAAGAAGAGGAGTCAAGGGGAGATTTTGCTTAAGTTTCCATCATCTTGTCGGCATTATTACCTGGATTGCTTCATTGGTTCTAAATAGGAAATCAATTTATTTTGGCCAAATGGGAAGGGGGTATGGGTGGGTTAGGTTCCAAGTTTGGGCCCCTTCTTTTCAGCTTAAGCTGTTGGGTTGAACTTCTAATCCTTAAAATCATGGATTATTGGTTTACTATGCACTATGTTGCACCACTCATAAGAACATATTCACATCCTCTCCGTCCTGTTTTTGGCTAAATTTCTGTGAACAAAAGTTGGTTTGAGCTGTACATTTCTTTTTTCTCTTTTTCAGGTTGCAGTTGTACGATCTGGTAGAAAATAAGGTGCAAGGAGATGGCAACTGTCAGGTTGGTTTTCTAAATTTAAAGTTATTTTGCATAAATATGAGTGTTTTTCTGGTTATTAGAAAGGTTAAAGAAGCATTGGTTTGGTAGTAAATATTCTTATTGGTTTGGTAGTAAATATTCTTACGAGTCCTGAAACTTAATAACTGAATATATGCTTTAGGAACTGGTATAATCTATATTGTGATTAAATATTATGCTGCAACCAGTATCTTCTAGTTGTTGGACTTGCTCATCTTTATTTTGCAGTGTATTCTTTCTGGTTGTTAACTATTTAATTCTTAGAACAAAATCTAATTTGTTCCAAATGTAAATTGTCCATCATATAAACATTCAACTCATTTAATGGACATTCATGCTCAATCATGTAGTATATGGTGTATTCACTGAATTGTGAAATCCATGAGTTTAGTGTTGTAGCCTTTGAAGAAGGAAACTGAAAATTAAAAGGCAGTCATGTCTTTAATGCTTCATATACATCCATGCGGTTCCCTTTGCTCACTGCCACAGGGTTCGCGTGTCTGTTGCGATTTGCAAAAGGACAACAAACAATAAACCAAAATTTTTCTCTTGCTTTTGCTCTTCTCAGTTCTGTGTAAAGTTCTTACTAGTTCCTTATTTTTTTTCAGTTTCGTTCTCTATCAGATCAGCTCTACCGTTCTTCTGAGCACCACAAGTTTGTGAGAGAACAAGTTATCAATCAGGTTGGTTAAACATCCAGTTCAATAAATTTATGTGAATATTATTTGATGTTGTTATTACAAATAATGCTTTAACTTTGGTTATGCCTTTTTCCAAATGTTGGTGTCAGCAGCTTAAGTCTCACTCAGAAATTTACGAGGGATATGTTCCCATGGCTTTTGGTGACTATTTGAAGAAAATGAGCAAGTAATTTACTTACCTCAATTTTTATGCACTTACTGTAAAGGCTTTGCTACATGAAATTCACACTTATACTTTTTTTATTTTTTTTTTGTGTGTGTGGTGGATGAAACAGAAATGGTGTATGGGGTGATCATCTTACATTGCAGGCTGCAGCAGATTGGGTAGGGACGACAACCTAATCTTTCTAGTTTCTTTGACTAGATCTTTCTAGTGTCTCCGCTTATTTTTGTAGCTGTCTTTTCAAGATTTTGGAAAGATATTACAAGTTTGGATGTTGGTCCAACACCTTTATATCACATGATGGCTTAAACCTTATCAACTCACCTTGAATTGATTTCCTTTTATAGGATACTTTATAAATCATAGCTCCATGTTTTTCCTTTTAGTTTTCTTTGTGATTGGATAACTACAAAAATTGTCGATTTCTTGCAAGGTTCGTTGACTTAATGAGAGAATTGTAATTGTAGTAACTTGAGAGTACGCTGATCACTTCATGAGTAAATTAATTATACATTGTTAAGGACTCTGATTTTAATGACTAATGCCTTTTTTTTATATATATAATTGCAGTATGGTGTCAAGATATTTGTCATAACTTCATTCAAGGATACATGTTACATTGAGATCCTTCCACATGTGCCAAAGTCTAAACGAGGTAAGATTTTCAAAGCTATCATTTCTTGTTGGAAACCCTAATATGTAGTAGATGAATTCTAAAATTTCTCTCTTGCAGTTATTTTCTTGAGTTTCTGGGCTGAGGTGCACTATAATTCAATTTATCCAGAAGGAGGTAAGTCAATTCATATCCTTATGTCTGCATTATGAAAATTTTGATGACTGCTTATGAATATTGTTACATTTGTAGGTTATAAGTTGATATCTGCCTATGTATCTTTTAAAACAATGATATGAGTTGATGAATTGTTTCTTCTCTTCATTCTTGACCCCCTGATGATCCATTATAACACCTTCTTGCTAAGTTATTGCTATGTGGTAGATGAACATTAAAATTTGCTTCTCTTATTTATTTTATTTTATTTTATTTTTATTTTTCAGAAGTGCCAACCTTAGAAAATAAGAAAAAGAAGAAGTGGTGGATGTTTTGAAGCAAAAATGGCTGGTGAAGTTTTCTGCCATTTGGTATATAGGAGAGAATAATGTGGATGCTTTTTCTGACTACTGTTTCTGCTGCTACCACTTCTTCTGTACATATTATTTTCTCTGATGTGGTTCTTTCTTATTCATTTTATTTTTGTCTATAGTATTTTAAACATTTTATAATCTTATAGAATAGGAATTTTCTTAGTTCCATTTTATTCATTCATTTCTAGCCTTTTTGTGATCGTAAATATACCTTTAGACATTCCCCGCTTTATCGTAATATGCTCTGCTCATTATAGCATTTCATTTTCAATTAATACCCACAAAATTGTAGACCATTTCACAAATTTGTACATGTTATCCTTTTGCAAGGTTCATTGCTAATCTTTTAAGTAATGTTCTAATTTTATCAGATGTTTTGATACTATCACAGTATGCATTGAAGTCATGAAAATACCAATAATATGCACTAGAAAAGGAAAAAAAATTCATAAACAAGAAAATCTCCTGCCCTTCATAGACGTTCAGAAATTTTGCAGTTGGAGACTCTAAATAGACCGGTATATCTGCCTGAGTTGTTTGGCCACGTGAACCATCGTTGGCCTATCTTCTTCCGATTTTTAGTGGCATTCAAGGGCAAGCTCTGTACAAAGAAGCAATTTTCTCTCCTTCTCATGCCATAATCCTTCTTCAGCGATTGCAGGATCTACTATCTCAGTTAACTTCTTCTTTTCGGTATGCATCTCCACAAGCTCCTGCAGAAAACATTCCTTACCATTTTCAAAATAGGAAGAATGCATTATTCTTTTTCCAGTCAGAAGCTCAAGAAGCAATGCACTAAGGCTATAAACATCACTCTTCTCATTGCAATAACCAGTTTTGCAGCACCCACGAGCAATAAATCCAAACGTTCTGATCACCTTATCGTTGTCATTTATGCGTGTTTCACCTTCCGGGATGAGTATAGATACAGAAAAATCGAAAAGGGTAGTAACACATTGTTCCTGGAACAAGATCATTGATGGTTTGACATTGCGAAAGACAATTGGCCTGGAGAATCCAACATGGAGATATGCAACTGCATTAGCTATCTCCATAGCAATGTTTAGCCTGTGCTTCAGTAGCAAAGGCTCGAAATGTGAACCGCAAGGATCATGAATGCGATTAGCAAGAGTCCCATATGCCACATGTTCGAAAACCAGTATGGGAATTGGAGTTTCTAAACAGCATCCTAAGAACTTCAAAATGTTTTTGTGACTCATTTGGGATGCAAATGCAATACAATTAAAACAGTATTGCTCTGCATCCAATTTGGGTCTAAACTTCATGACTGAAATCGGAGGATCGCGCAACAAACCATTGTACAATTTATACAACGAATCATTTGTTATAACATTCCCTGGATCGTAGTTGTTTGTTGCTGCCTTAAGATCTTCGGCAGTGAAGTTATGAATAGGATTGCGTTTCCCATTGAAAGTGGCAATCAACTTTTCCAGTAAAATCTTTCCATTTCTGATCATTAATTTTCCCTATCTGTCTTTTACAAAGATTCCCTTGTTCTCAAAATAGAACTTATCTTACCTATATCATGGAACTGAACATATTACCAAATCTATATATATATATATATATATATATATGTATAAAATAAAAATAAAAAATCATCATGCTTTACTGGGAAAACGTAGTTTTTGATCAAGGTCACAGCTATTTAGAAACAAATAAGATATGCAATATGTTACACCACATCAATATGCTAAATTTGTACTGAAAGAGAAAAGAGGATACAAGGAGAATGTTATGTATCTGGGCTGGGAATGGGATGGCCAATTCAGATGATAAAGATTTGAGACCAGGCTTGAGAAGATGACTGGAAACCTGTTTCTTCTTATGATTATGGAATCTTATCCTATAATTAAATTATATATACATATAATATAACTTTAAGGTTTAGTCAACATTTTTGAGTTGCAACCCTAAAATAAAATTGAGAACATTAAGAAAACATGGAGGCAAAAAGAGTGTTATGATTAAGTTGTAAAACGGCGACGCATAGCCTTATGTCGTTGCCCTTTGAAGAAAGTCTGCCTCAATGTTCCCCTGAAATTGCACCCCTAAAACCTCTGCAATCTGCTGAACCCTGAAATTTGTTCGTCTGAATCTCTTCTTACAAAACCCTAACCCATGTTATTCAACAGAACGAACGCGAAAACCCTACTCTACAAAACTGAAAATCCAATCTTTAATTTCCTTCCAATACAATCCCAGAAAAAGCCACCACTTTTCACATACACTCAAAACCTAGCCTATGTAAATGTGTACATGAAATGGAAGAAAGATTCATACTTTGACTCAATGGAGCACATCCATAAGTCCATAGAGCTCAAACCCATCATTGCTTTGAAAAATATTTTCTCCCAAGAGCCTTCTGGTTCAATCCCAATTTCTGCTATATCAAAGAGAGGACTTGAGTTTGATATCCGCATTAAAGTTGCTAGGTTTTTGAGACAATACCCATCAATCTTTGAAGAGTTTACTGGTCCTTTGTACAATTTGCCTTGGTTTAAATTGACCCAAGAAGCAGCTGAGATTGATAGAGAGGAGAGGAGAGTGTATGAAGGGTGTAGAGAGGATTTGAGAGAGAGGTTGAGGAGGTTTGTTTTGATGAGTAGAGAGAAAGTTTTGCCTTTGAAGATTATTAAAGGAATGGAGTGGTATTTGGGGTTGCCTAGTGACTTTTTGGAGCATCCAGAAGTGAATCTTGATCGGTCTTTTAGGTTTGTTGAAATAGAAGATGGGTTGAAAGGATTGGCTGTCGAGAGTGATGGGGAAAGAGTGTTGTCTGTGTTGCAAAGAAATGCTTTGAAGAGAGATGTGTATTCTGGAGAGTCATATGAGCCTATTGAGTTTCCTTTTTTTCCTCCTAAGGGTTTAAGGATGAAGAGAAAGATAGAGCATTGGTTCAATGAATTTCAAAAGATTCCTTATGTGTCACCATATGAGGATTATTCACATTTGGATCCTACTAGTGATTTAGCTGAGAAACGAGTTGTGGGATTTCTTCATGAGCTGCTTAGTCTCTTTGTTGAGCATTCAGCTGAGAGGAAGAAACTCTTGTGCCTGAAGAAGTACTTTGGGTTGCCACAGAAGGTTCACAGGGCATTTGAGAGGCATACACATATTTTTTATTTATCTTTGAGGAACAACACTTGTACTGCGATTCTTAAAGAGCCTTTCTGTGATAAGTCTGCTATGGAGGAGCATCCATTGTCGATTGTAAGAAAGAAGTACATTAAGTTGCTGAAGAAATCAGGTGCGATTTTGAAGAATAGGAGGCTGAATAGTCGAGGGAATTTGGGGAATGATTTGGATATGGATTATGAGAATGAAGACAGAAGAGAGAGAGCAGATTGTTCTGTGTAAATGACTTTTTCTGTGGTGTTGAAGTGATGCATTGGATGGTCTAATTAGAGCTGAAAGTTGACTGCCAAACTTCTCAATGGCAGGGTTTTGCCCTTTGGTTTTGTTTTCATCTGGGAACCATATTTTCATTTGTATGAGGTGTTGGATGCCACAATAGAAATGTGCTGTAACTAAGTTCCGTTTTCTGTCTAAATTTAACATATTTAGGATAACAAGTATGCATTAACCTTGGATTTTAATGGCCATACATTTTTTTTTCACCTGCTGTTCTAAATAGCAACGTCTATTCTTATGAATTGTCTGGTTATATCTTCCATATCATACGCCAAGCAAGGGACGGAGACTGCTAGATTTTCACAGTGCTGTTTGTCAGGCGCTTCTCCTCCACATCTTTGAGCATTGCCTAATCATTTCTAGCATTTTCGTCCAGTATTATAGCTTTGGACGTTGAGCTCCTCTGAACATACATAGTTTCAGCCAAATTTTGAGCATGAACTAAACCAAATGTTCTAAGTTTTCAAGTGTCACGACCTTAAAACTATAATTAACTAAATCAAATACACAACGGTTTGGCTATCAAAATCAAGTATACATATAATAATCCTAAACATATCTTAAACTGTATATACAACATTATTTGCTTATGTTAAAAAATCATTTATTTAATAATGTGATTCATTCCCGTCAGGTAAAGAGAAAATCAAGCTAAAAGAAACAAAATTGCTAGACATTCATAAGATGATAAACAATGTTATAGAGAGTCACTTTATGGAGCACACATAAACACGATAACACCACGCATAAACATGTTTAACACCACGTTACTAAATCACATCCCAAAAACAATAATCTAACATAAAACATTTACATATATATAAGTAAAATATCCTGCACATAAAAGTCTCCATCCGATGAGAATTATTCTCCTATAGGACCTATACCAACTCTAATTAAAGCATATACACTCAGTTCCGCTCTACAGACATACTCTCAGAACGGTAGATGAATATCAGACCCGATCTCGTCTACCTAAATCAACCCTTCCAATAAATCATCAATTAAATAGCGGGCCAAATTTACAACTATCATATCAACAAAAATATTTCTTATTCTGCAGGCCGGCTGAATTTGTGTTTATTTACAACTAATAGTCTATGTAGAAGACAGAAGATTTGAGGATGATAAGATGCTAAAATCACCATCCATGCTAGCTGTACAAAGATTCACTGCTTCGATATTTAGATACCTCTCAGGAAGAGACCGATGTTGACAATCCTATGCGCCGTTCTGCAGGTAAGGAGTAAAGTTATAGTAAGTAGGCCAGGAGAAGTTAGTAAACATGACTAAGATAAGCAGCAACCCAAAATTTCTAGCAAAAAACGGTTAAGTTATACTCGCCTCCAGTTGCAATGAGTTTCTCAATCCGAGAAACGATATGTTTACCATAAGTGTACTTCTTCAAGACATTCAGATGAACCTTGATGCGAGAAAGAATTAACTCTAGACTCTGATCATCACAGGTTTCAAGAACCTTTTGCACAACATAGTTTCCAAATGGATCTTTCATCATTGCCTGCAGTTTTGCATTCATTCACTTTACCATCATAAAAGACTCTTCTTTCCACAGTGAAATAAACAAGCAGCAGAAAATTTGACAAATAAACTAAGCAGCATATTTGATAATTTATAAATCTCCTAACAAAACAATGTGTTCAGTTATCATTGTAATCTGTCCGTCAGTGTCAGGTCTATCTGACTTCCAGTAAAACATCAAAGGCTGGTGAGAAAAAAGAAAAATGTGAAAACAAATTCTTTTCATGCAATAAAACAACACGTAACAATAACAACTTGTATTGCTCCTTAATTGTCTTTCATGCCTAATGAATGTATACTTTCAGTCACTTTCCTAAGACAGAATATAATATGCAGACTTTAATAGGTTTCAAATAACTTTTAAACCTTCAAACTGCTTTCCATTAAATATGAACTTGTTGCTTCAAGAGAACAATAAGCCTTTTTTTAAAAGAAGGCCCTAATCCCTACCCAACTGTATACACAGTTTCAAATGCAACCGAAAGGTAACATACACAACTGAAAGGATAATAAAAAAAGTAAATGCACAAACAACGAATGAACAAAAATTCCATATAATTTTTTTTTCCAGATAAGCAGAGTAATCCACACTTTGTGGATCATAGTGTGCATAAAAAGGAAAAAAATTATGACGAAGAAAGGAGGGTGTGCCACAGACCTGCAAGGGTTCATTTTCATCAGTGGAACCAAGAATCTCATTAATCAGAATTTGACGCTCCTCATGGCTTCCAAATGTTAAGCATTTCTCCACAACATTAGACGCAAATTTCTGCTGACTCATCCTTACAATTTGTCCAGCAAGCTCAGTAATAATAGCAGATCGTTCATGTGGTTTTCCATGTTCAAGGACATGCTACCAAAGAGATGGGTAAGAATCAGCACACAAAAAAAAAGAAAAGAAAAAAAAAAGGCAAAAAAGAAACAAAGGTTTAATTAGAAATCAAGTTTATTTTCAAGAAAAACCTGAAGTTTTAGTACCTGAATAACATAATTGCCATATTGATCTTGTGCCAGATTGCATACATG
>JAXCLQ010000006.1:8041093-8058537 GCA_035584115.1 Cedrela odorata | reverse complement strand
TTTTCAAGAAAAACCTGAAGTTTTAGTACCTGAATAACATAATTGCCATATTGATCTTGTGCCAGATTGCATACATGTTGCATGATTTCTTCCATAATTATTTGTAGTGTATTCACATCATCACAATGTTCCAGGACCCTCTGTTAGGAAAGATTAAATAGTAAATGAATCAATGCCATAAATCTCACTGGAAAAAGTAATACACAGTAAAATTCTAACCTGAATAACACGGCAGCCGTAAGGATGGGTGGAAAGTGTCACTACTTGCCCATAGAAAGCTGAGATAATAAATTGAATTCGATCTTGAGGGACACACTCAATACACTTCTGAATAACATGATTACCATTCTGATCATGGACACACTTCATGACTGAACCATCAAGCTCTGCCACCATTTGAGTCTGCTGATCCACATGAACCACCTCCAAGGCCTGCAGTCACATTTAGAGTATTAAGAGTTTTTTCTTTATCTTATTTGTAATGGAAGCATTTAGAAATCTTCATATCCAAAAGATTGATTAAATAAAAAATAATTTACTTAAAACCAAAAAGTAACCATCCTCGTAATCAACATGCTCATCTAATACCATGATTCAGTAATTGAGCGAATATTTGATAATAACCTATTCACTCTAATTTAGGAGAATGTGATATTAGTCCATAGCAAAATGTAACGTACTACTGTTACTCTACATTGTAGGATACTACAATACATTACACTGTCGGGCAATACCTTATGCTGCATTTTAGAGCAATATTATACATTGCAAGTACCATAAACATTACCCCGCACTATGTCAGATAATACCTTACTACATTGTAGGGCAATACATTACTACATGTAACTTATAAGGTAATAGTATGCACTGAGTACACAAAAAATGTTATGATGCACCGGATTCTGCAAAGCAAAGATACAAATTTGTATCAAGACTGGGCAAACATCAAGCAAATCAGAGGTGTGAAGCAAACCCCCAAAATGTCAAGCAGGTCACAAAAGTAAATAAAATTACTAATGCGCATGTTACCTGGCCACCCGAGTTCGAATCCTTAGGGAGGTAAGGGGTTTTAAGGATACTATTTGGGCCTTGGCCATCCCCTTACCTTTTTAAAAGAAATTTAAATTTAAAAAAAAAAAAAAAAAAAAAAAAGAATGAGATCAAACAGTAAATGCTTAGGAAACCACCTTCTGAATTACTCTGCAACCATACATTTGAAAACTAAGACGCAAAACATGACCAGTAAGCTGGCTGGCTAACTGTGCTCTTTGACTTTCAGTGCCATGCTCAAAAAACTGCAAATCAAACCCAATAATTTAAGTGATAATTTAGACTTCTACAAATCAATTATGCTTGAGCATTTCAAACTTTGATGGACATACTTTTTGTATGACATAATTTCCAAAAACATCTGTCATCAAGGTAAGAGCATGAGGAATAATCTCAGGGAAAATCGTGGCTTTTTCTTCTACCGTGGCAGCTTCTAGTTTCTGCTGAATAAAGCGACTCCCATACTGATCTGTACTGAATTATATAAGAGTAATAATAAATAAATACTCTAAACAATGCATATGTAGAACAAACACCAAATTAAGGCATTAAATACATACCTGAATTCAACAAAATGATCTACAATGTCTGAAAGTTCAAAAGACCCAGTCTTGTTAGTTTTGAACTCATCTAATAAGGAAGGCGTCAATCTTCCTTCCATGTTACTGCCAGCATCTGAGTGCCATACCATTGGTCCTCCCATTGAACTTCTCATCATTGAAGTAAAGTGCGAGTTTCGCTCATTTGGAAAACTTGCAGATCCAACAGATGGAAGCACAGAGTTTGGGAACAGTTTTCCAGAATATGGCATGTCAAGTCTATATGCTTGAGTCCCATAGTACCCAGGATTCAAACCACCAGATTTACCTAAAAGTTGCAGTTCATGTTGTTGCTTCTGTTGAGCAAGCAATATCTCAAGTTGTGCTTTTTGTAACCCATCCAAGTCTCCAAGTGGAGTACCAAAGTAATTCCTGACCTGATAAGGGTCACTCACACCAGTTGCACCACTTGTTGCATAATCAGAAGTTCTTTGCAAATACTGCAGGTAATGTGGATCCATTGCCGGAGAACGGAAGTCCAGTCCTGCATGATTAACCATTCCGTTCAAACTCTGTGCATCTCCAATACCAGCTGAACCTAAAAAAAGAACATGTCAACATAATTTATATTGTATACATACATATACATATATGTGTATATATATACATTTATACAAACATATATATACATATATGTGAGTGTGTGTGTGTGTATAGTTTATATATACATATATATATATATACATATATACACACATATATACATATATGTGTCTATATGTGTGTGTGTGTGTGTAGTATATATATATGTATATATATGTATGTATATACATATACGTATATATATATACATATATACATACATATATACACACATGTATACATATATGTGTCTATATGTGTGTGTGTGTGTAGTATATATTGTATATATATATATATATGTGTATGTATATATACAAAATTAAAAAAAAAAAAAGTAAAAAGCTTCAAGAAGAAAACAGGATCGACCTGCATCAAGATGGCGCTTAGCCATAGAATTCAGCTTCTGACTAAGAGAATAATCAGCAGGTAAATTAACGGTGAAGTCCACACTAGACATATTTGCATTTTGATGACGACCAACAGATCCTTCCAGACTTCCAAACCCTATAGAATTCATTTTTGGGTAGAGATTGGGCAAAGAAGTTTGTTTTGGAATGTTGACTTGTCCATTGGAATTTATTGAAGAAGCATTAAGGTTTGGTACAATCCCATTTTTCCGAGTAAAATCAATATAGCTAGAAGAAAACGAGAGATTCTCTGCATTGGACTTGGCTATCAGTTGCTGCTGCAAACTTTGGTTATGTCCATTGGGCATATCGTACAGAAAATCAGGCTGATTTTCCTGATCCAATTGAAGCTGAGACTGCACATGACTAACTTCATTTGCATGTCTAGAATTAGTCAGGCTTAAACCTGAAAATGTAGCTGCAATTTCAGCAAGCTCACTATCATTTTGGACATTTGAACCAATAACACCCATCTTCTCAATAGGACCAACTCTGCTCCCCAGAGGAGGAAGACCAGAACCAGGAGACCACCCAGCTAGCTGTGCTTCAGGAGTTGTACTCCTTGACAATGATGAGCCCACAGCAGATGCAAAAGAATGAGATGGGATTCTATTATGACTCTTAACTCCTACCAGTCCTGGGGAAGCTGTGGCAGAATGTACCACCTCTAAGGATTCTGCACCATTATATGAACCAGCAGGATGGGTATCAGACACCCCGGCAGTACCTACAATATCACCAAAGGGATTGCGACTTGCTGGGCGTGACAGGTGGCCTGACAAGGAGGCAGGTCGATCAAGTCCTTCCTGAAACACATCAATTACCAAAAGTGAGAACATAATAAATAGCACTTTGAAAATATTATAAGAATGCTAATACCATTCAATCCACGTATTCACAAGCAAAGTATCATAAAGATGCTGCCAGTGACACAAATTACAAGAAAATGTGGAAACATCAATAACCTGAAGAATGTCAGCAAAGCTCTTTCTCCTTGCACCAAGACCAGCCGCAGGCAATCCAATCAACCCATCTGAGCCTCTCTCTAGCCACTCACCTGAAGTATTCCTAGAGAGATTCCTCCTGGCAGCATTCCTCAATTCCATTAAATCATTCTCTGCCTGCTGCACAGAAAGCCCTGGCTGCGTCGAAAATAGCGATGACCTATGGCCACCATCCATTTCCTTCTTTCTCCAGTCTCCAATATCCCCCAAGGATGACCCACCACCCTGAAACCTTTGTGCAACACGCCAATCCTCCTTTGACATCAGCGGTGGTGGTAGCCTAGGATTTATGTTCTCATGTGAATAATAATATGAAAGATACGCTGGATGCGAGCGAATCTCATCTTCAGACAAAATTCCATTAATATTACCATTGCCATAACCACCAGCAGCAGAACCACTGCTACTACTACTAACACTATTCCCAAAAAGACCACCCACAGCATTTAGTGATCCCTCAACTGTGGGTGGCGCACTGCCACTTCGATAAATGTTGAGATCTCTTTCTCTGCTAAGAATTTGTCGGTTAGGCTGCCTTTGCAATATCGATCCAAGGTCAGTTTGCAAGCTATCTTCTAAACTCGAATTCCCCTTCTGTCCTTGTAATCCATCATCCAGCTTTGGTAACATATCTATGTTACTTCCAGCAACAATATCCAATTACCAATACTCTTAACTTAAATCACAAAAGAAAAAGAAAAAAACATATAAAATCAAATTAAAATTAAAAACTGCAATAAACATAAATAATAATAAATAAAAAATCAATGTAAAATATTAATAATAAATAAACAATTCAACCGATAAAACTAACCGTTGGGCTGCAGAGAAAATTTACACAAGTAATAAATAAACAAAAGTCAACAAGAAATAAAATCGCGCCAAGAATTAAGCCAAAAACTTTGTTATAACAAAATTAAGTAATCATTTTCTCTTCTCTTTTCTCAGCAACCAAACAAAGCAATATCATTAATCATCCAAAGTAAAGCCAAATAAAATTTAAGAAAGAAAGAAAAAAATCATACCTTTAAGCAAATCTACGGATGAAAAATAACAAGCTTGTGTTCAATTACTCAAAATCACCTGAACTAAATATATATATATATATAAAAGGTTAAAATAAAAAAATTTGCAGAAAAATAGACAAGAAAGAAGAACGGCGTCGTGTAGTCGGACATACGGTTAAGAGGCAGGCGATTGCAAAATGTCTCAAAGGAAGAAGGAGAGTGCGAGGGTGAGAGCGAAAATCTAGAAAGAATATAGAACAATAAACTACAACTGGAAGAAAGAATAAAATAAAAAAATGTAATAGTAAAATTATTATTACTGAGGATGAGATCGCGGTACGGGAGCCTCCTGATTCTGCCAAACTGTCCCTCCGGGTGGATTTCACTGCAGACAATTTTATCAAAAGCGAGAGCTTGCAGCCGTTAGATTTATCTTTTGTCAGTTGGACGGCGACTACTTGATTGGACATGGCATTTATTTCTTTTTTTAAGGTCTTATAGAACTATGTCCTCTGCTGAGGTTTTCTATTTAGAATGACCTTTATATCATAGCAATAGTATTTGTAGTACTTAATAAATAATGAATTAAAAGTAGTCATTTACATAAATAGAATTCAAAATGAGGTCATTTTTGAAAAATTTTCCTAAAACTAAATTAAAAACCAAGTTTAATACACATGTTGATCACGTTTTTGGAAAAATTATTATGATTTTGTGATTGTTAATTATTAACTTTATTCATTAATTAGAAAATTAGTGTATGAAAATCACTAAGAAACAAACTGTTACACATGAAAATTCTTCCTCCAAGAAGATCATAGGACAGACAGAAATATAGACACTAGAGACAGACAACCAGAATTTCAACTGAGAGTGCATCAAGGAATGCATAAATTTTATGTATAGTACAAATCAATTCATTTTTCTGTTTATTTTACATAATGAAATGAACTTGTCCATGGAGAAGATAACTTGGCAGAAACCAAGTGCTGGTTTTCATTCTGCTCTAAGTTTTGCTGATTCCTTTACCAGTAAAAAAAAGTCATATGTAATGTTTCTGTATAAATGAAACTATGAAGACTGAAGAGGTAGAAATTGAAAATTAAAATAAATAAGCAAGTACAAATGCATATGATACTGTCATAGTCATACAGTGCTCTCGTTTTCAATCATTTGACGTACTTCGTTAATGACTATGTATGCTTTGTGGCCACCAATCACCTCACCCTGCTTCTTGCTATCTTTCCAAAGCTATAACACAAAGAGCTTGATTAAAGTAGAGGAACAAATAGAGAATCATAAAAACAGCTAAACCATTAGAATTTAAGTTCATTTCAGCTTGTCTGTAACCCCAAAAGCAAGTTTCAAAATGTTCATTCGAACGGGAATTTACCTGAATGGTCGGCATTTTCTGCATAGATTTCAAAGTCCATCGTCAAGCAGACACATAAAAAGGAATAATTGAGTGTCAATCACCATTCTGCAGATGTATAATTACTGAATATCATTTAACTCAAATGGCAGCAGAAATGCACCAAATGAAAGCACGATCATGGATATGATCAATATATCGAAAGACATAATTGATTAAGAATGATGTTACAATTTAAACATATTTCTCAAAAGGTTGGCATATATTGCATATTGTATAGATTAAATTTTGTATTATTGATTTTGTATTATTGACACAATCAAATGGGGACTAAAAAATTTTAACCAACCAGCTTCAACAACTACAAATAGTTGGTTGTTACTAAAAGACGAAACACCTTCCATCGCAGTTTAAGGCCAATCAAATTTTAATATTGACCAACATGATCTGTCCAAGCCAATTATTCTCACATTCTGTTTGTGTATGTCAATCAGAATTTATAGTTTATGTTCTCCTCAAAATGAACAGTTTACACTAGGATGCTGTCAAGCATTTGGTTAAAGATTTTGTAACAAGCTATTTGGTTTTATATAAACAAGAGAACAACTGCTTAAGTATTGACTTAAAAGTAAAAATTTGTTGCATTACTTCTCAAATGACAAAAAAATTAGACTGAAGCACATATAACATAAAGTATAAGCCATATCGAATCATTAAAGACTCACCATGACTCCAGCTCGAGCAACAAGCTTGTGTGGAACAGTATTGACGTCAACATAGTAGAATTGCAATCTATGCCAATCATTAAACAAAAGAGAAAGAAAAAATTCATTGCATGTAAACATGAGACTAGAAACAGAATATCATATGTACCAATAATTTGGCACAACCAGAAAAAGAAATATGAACACATGTATCACCTAAGTCTAAAATGCTTTTCAACAAATAGTCTATGATTGTCTGCATAAGGGCATGATGTATGCGAGTGTGTTTGCGCACGCGTGAGAGAGAGAAAGAGTTATTTTAACCATCCAAGAACTATTGAGCACTGAACGAATTCAGAAGATATGGATCACCCGTCAAATGGGATGTAAAACTAGAAGAGGACAAGAAATGTAATTTTTTATGCTTCTTATCAAGGAAAAGAAAAAGAACAAGAAGTAAGTTTAGGAAGAAAATAGAAATTGATGAGGCTTCAAAGTGCCTATATAAGAACTTCAACATCCACACTTCTATCATGCCCAAATGGTAGTAAGAGGTGGATGGATCCCAATTTCCTAAAGAAGGCTCTTTTTACGTTTGTTTTTTTCTAAAAAAAATTATTCATCTTTTAAAGTTTTTTAAAACTCTGTATCAAGTCATTGCTTCCTCAAAACCACAAACCTGGAAACAAACTCATGGGCATGTCCTGTCGCATTGATTATGGTAAGGATGGCTTTACAGTTTGTAGTTAAATAATTCAAAATGATAGCGAAAGAAAATTTAAAGTAAAAAAGTTAGTTTTTGATTCATAAAGTTTCCTGGCACAGAGAAACAAGTTTTGAGCAACAAAGTCAATTGATAAATTTTTTTGCATCATTTAAGAACAACCTTTTAAGACTATGGCAAAAGGAGACAAAAATTGAAGTCGATATATGCAAAGAAGCTACAGGTATTTCTACAATGACTCAACAAATAACAGTCTCATTTTCTCAGAAGCTTCAATTTGACATTGTTTTAACTCATCTCAGATGTTTATAGAGGAAATCAGTCTAACCTGGGATGATAATCAGCAGCCAACTTTTCTAGTTTTGGTTTCAGATATACACATTTTCTGCACCACTTTGCCATCCTACAAGTTCACATAAATCAGTTCAATAATAGCTTCACTAAACAAAGGGATACAAAATGGATTCATAATGCATCTATTCCTGACATCAAGATACAATTCTTGCAAAGACACAAGAATAACATTATTGGCAAAACTCTGCCCCACCCCACCCCCTTTGCCAAGAACTTTAGCAGATACCCATACAAGTCGTAAAGAGATATGCCTCGCCAGATTAACAACAGTTGTGGCAATTGAGTACTGATTTTTTTTCAAGGAAAGTACAACCTCTACCAAGCCCAGTATTTGGGTACTATTTGGCATTTAGTCCCGGTGAGCATTCAATCATTAGAATCCCCAACAACATAAAGAATATAACACGAGTATAAAAACAGAGAATTGCCCTGTTTTTTATTTTTAGTCACACATATTCACAGCATCAAACGATTCTATATCCAACAGAATCTTCATCCATAGTAAAAGCCACAACATTTTTCACTTTCCTTTTCTATTCCCAAATTTTCTCAGCACCCAAACGACCCAAATATTCATTTTAACAAAATTAGGTAACACATTCAACGGACTCAAAAAAATACACAAACAAACCCACTTACATCATCAACTAATGAACCAAATTTCTCATAGATTTTTCATTGAATAAATCACAACCAAACGTTTTCACAATTTATAGAAAATAAATCAATTCGAAGCCACCAAATGAATTGGAAGCAATTGGAATTCTAATTAAATCAACCAAACAAGAATACCCCATCAATGAATCAATGCCTACATGCTTACCAAACGATGATAACTGATTCCTCAAGCTGTTGAGCCTCTGCAAGGACATGATCAAACTGGCTCTCACTGTTGATCGACGTCAGCTCAATCGATACAGGTGCATCGTCATCGTCAAGTTCCTGTACAGACCCTTCCTTGGAGACTCTAATCTTGTCTTCTTTAATCAAGCTACCAAATTTCCCGAGAAAAAACACAGATTTTCTAGGCAAACGGAGCTTTTCAGAGCTTGAAACTGAGAAAATGCCAGGAGCTACCGAAAAGTCACGAGATTGACCACGTGGGGTTGTTGGTTGAAGAGTTCTGAATCTGAGAGACGGAGAGAATCCTATAGTTCCGGACATGTTGCAGAAAAACGAAGAAGAAACCACATATGCCTACAAATACAATACAGTGATACTGTATTTACATGCTTTTAAAACCCCGCAAAGAGAAAGTTTAGTACTTTGTTGTTGACAGAGGGCTGGAAGAGTGAAAATCACAAGAATATGACATGATCAGAGCAGTTGACAGCCTACTAGTTGAGGACTGTTTCGGCCGTCGGATTGGACTTTTCTTGTTCGTGTGTCAGTTGGCAAATGGGCTTTTCCGGGCCATGAAAGGTGTAGGTCCAGCAAAGCCCATTGAAGGATCATGCGGAGCCCAAAAATAAAGGCATGTCACGGGCTTGGGTCAAGTCCAGACCCACCATGGCCCGAGCCCTTAGCTCACAAATTCACTTAAATATTTAATTTAATATTTTTAATTATTTATATTATAAATAATATTTATTTTAATTTTTTTCTTTATTATTAATATTATTGAGTTTTAATAAAAATTATAAAAATTTCAAGTATCAATTTATTTAAATGACGTATTAATCCATTTGTCACTTTTAAATGTTTAAAAAATTTCTTGACAAAAAATATTATTTTTATTTTTTTAATATATCGATCTGGTCAAAATTGTAATTTTTTTTAAGTCACAGACTTGAATATTCAACTTTTACAATTGTATCAATCAAAGTCCTCAAATGTCAAATATTTAAAAATCAAAATTTAATTTCTAAAATAGAGAGCAAACTACATGGCAGCAACTAGTAGAAGCAAATAGCTAGAAATAACGGTAACAAAAAAGGTCAATTTATTTCAAATAAATTAACATTTTGCTTCAACTAGATATGCTTATACGCATTCTGATTTCTTTTCAGATTTGAATTTCCTCATTCTCTCATCATTCTTTGTCAATTTCTATCTTTTTCCCTAAAGTTACAAACTCTAATTTTGATAATTCAGTACAAGTTACAACGACTCTTCTATCTCCTTACAAGCAAAACATTATTCATTTGTTTGAGGGCAGCATTATTATATTTCGACCCCCTGGTTCATCTCTTCTAATCGTTACTATTCTTTTTCTTTCTTCATTTCTTTTTGAGTTATATTTTATTATTTAATTATGTGAAATGACCAAATTTGTATGCTAATTAAATTTATGATTTTAATTTCTTCATGTCATTCCTATTGATTACAGATACATAAATTATTTTTTTTAAACAATGTCCATTGAACAAAATTTAGATAGAAGTGGATCTAATTCTTTGCAACAAGTGTTTCTAATTCTTTTAGAACTAGAACATCAAGTGTTTAAGATATTTGTACATTAGAGTCCCGACTTAATAATACAAACGAAAAACTAGAATAAAAAATCGTTTGTAAGTTATGTAAAGTTGACTAAGTGCTGGGAGTGGAACTGAAAATGTGAAATGACATATAACAAGATGCACTTAAACGCATGCTTCCCGAAAAGACTGTACCTAATCTTTTCTTACACTAAATACATCCGGGGACAACACTGTCACTTGTTTCATGTACTCACATCAAATTATGAGAGAAGGAATGGCTTAATAGATTGTATCGAGTAAGCATCCTTTCACTCAAGTTAAAAACAAAAGATTAAAAATTTTCATAAAAAAATACGTTCAATCTTCTTTTAAGTTAATTCCTAAAAATACATGTAGAAGTGATTATATGTGATTGTTTGAATAAACCAAAAAAAAAATTTAATTACAACTTTTCATTCTTTTAAAAATTTTATTTCTATCACTTATAATTGTTGGACTGAATGTACTAGGTTATATTATATTCGTGTTATTTCTCATTACATTGATAATAATTAGATGTTACATAAAAGAATTATTACATTTTGTGAATTAGAATTTTCTCATAATACTCTCTTTATTTTCAGTGCAATGATGAGTACTTTTAGAGAATATGAAATATAAAATAAAATTTTTAGCATTACTTTTAATAATGCATCTGTTAATATTGTTGTTAGTGAATTATTTACTAATAATATAATACATGCACGTTATAAGATGTGTTTGTCATATTATTAATTTGGTTATGTAAGATGGTTTAACTTTAATTAATTATCATATAGAAAAGATTAGAAATACAATACAATAAATTTAATCACATGATTTTATAAGACAAAATTTTAATTCTTCTTTATTGAATTATGAATTACAACATAAGAAGTTCATGCTTTATGTGAAAATTTGTTGAAACTCTACATATTTGATGTTGAAATCTTGTGTTAATTATATTAATGCAATTACTAATTTTTATAATCAAAAAGTGAGTACTATGTTATTGACTATCAAAGAGAAATATTTTATAATGTTATATTGTCATATTCACGTGTTTATTTTTCAACTTCATATTGTGTTTTGAATCATTTGTTTGATATTAGTTATATATTTAATATTCATAGAAGTGTTAATGAGTTTACAACTATTTATTTTTGCAATGGGAGAGAAATTCAAAAAATATTGGAAGGATATTTCAGTATTGTTTATATATATAGCAGTAATGGACCGTCGAATAAACATTTCCAGTGCAATTAATTTAGTAGATGTAATTGTAAAAAATTTAAATGTTACACTTGATATGAATAACTCTTCTTTTGAGAACTCTTTAAATAATATTTACATTCAATATGAGAATATATTATGAATAAATACACTAATTTCTGAGCACAATGATGAACCTGTAGTTAAATACTTCTTCATAAAAACTTTTAAGCATAATTACTAATAGATATACTTGCTCCTCTTCTGCTATTAGCCCTGATGAATTAAAAAAATATATTTATACTAATTATAGTTTGATGTTTAGTATAGAACAAAAAAGAAATTTTGATATTTTGCAATGGTAGAAAGCAAATGAAAGGGTGTTCCCTATGTTATCCATTATGGCTCGTGATTTACTAACTCTTCTAGTGTCCTTAGTTGCATCAAAATCTACTTTTAGTATAGGAAATAGGTTATTAGATGAACAAAGATCAAGATTGTCACCAAATATATTGTATTGTTTAATGTGCTTGAAAGATTGAGAGGATGCAGAACAGAGAATTTAGAACCAGAACGATGACCGAGATGATGAAATAAAAGAGAATGATTTTATTGATGAAAATTAGTTTGTAATATTTATAATTTTACATTTTAGATTTTAGATTTGTAATATTTGTAATTTTAATGTAAAACAGTAAAATGGGTAAAGTACAAATAATAGATTGTTCAGTAGATGTCAACCTAGTTAGGATGTACTGCAATTTGTAACTTTAGTGATGCAAGTTGACCTATTTAATTTAAAATTTATTTATTTAATGTTATAATTGATGTGTTTATAAGTTTTTGATGATGTCAAATTTACAATGAAACGTTATAAAATGTTTATAAGAAGTTCATAAAATTAAATATCACAATCTAATTTTTAATTATAAAAATTAATAATTGCATTATTATAATTAACAAAAGATTTTAACATTAAATATGTAGAGTTTTAAGGAGTTTTCATATCAAATATGAACTTTCTAAGTTGTAATCTATAATGCAATATAGAAGAATTAAAATCTTGTCTTCTAAATGACGTGTTGATAAGTTTTTGATGATATCAAATTCAGTTGTAATATGAATATATGTTGTTAAATGTGTTAAATTAAAGGAAGATTGATATGTTTATATATTTTTTATAATATTATATGAATACATGCTATTAATTATTTGTTAAAAGTACAAAACTAATATTTTTTGTGAGAAAATTCTGTATATAAGTCAATAGATCGATACATAGAGCTTGGAGAATTAATACATAGAAAAGAGATCGATATGTAGAGTACAACAAATCGATGTATAGAGAAGAAATTGATATATAGAGTAAAACAGATCGATACCTTTATGAAAACAAATAAATATATACAAATGTGAAGATCGATAATTTCAAATCAAAGAATTCGAAAAAAATTACAACTTGGATCAGATCGATACTTTCAAATCAGAGACTTCAAAAGAAATTACAAGTTTGATCAAATCGATACATGCAAGGAAACAGATTAGTACATTCAAGTTAGAGACTTCAAAATAAATCATAAATTTGACTAAATCAATACATTAAAAAGACAAAATTGATACTTTTTGTTAATAAAATTTATAAATATTTGAAATTGATATTGGCCTGCAGGCTAATCCAGGCTCAGGTCTGGCACAACTCGCGTAGGCAGTGCTTTATAGGCCGCGCTAGACTGTATGTTTTCTAAACAGACCTGAACCGACCCGACACGTAAGCCCTAATAAACTTCAATTTTATGGGTTGGGTTGACCCAACTCGGCCCGTTTGCCACCTCTAGGGTGTGATTCATCAAACAGGTTGGGTTATGTCGGGTCAGCTAATTAGTTCAAACATTCTAACAAGAATTTTATAATAAGATTAGACAAATAAATTGTAACCTAAACTATTTTAAATATTAGTATATATGTTGATGTATTTTTTTATCAACTAATTAAAATAGATGAAGTAAATTATTTTTTCACATATCACGTTTCAAGTCACTGACTTTTTCTTCTTTTTTTTTTTTTTTTGATAAAATAAGAATAATTAAAGGTATTGGCGAGTTTGTCAGCATTAACTCTTCGACGATACGATCAAATCAATCACCAAATTTTGTATTTTAAAGATAAAAGTTCTTAAAAATAAAATCTTATTTAATTTTTCTTCTTTCTTTTTATTCTTTTCATCAGTTGAATTTCGGGTTTTTATACTTAGCTTTTTTATTTAACTAATACTAAAGTATTATTTTTGATAGGTTTTATAATATTAATACATTAGTAACTTCTTAAAATCATATTATATGTATTTTTTACAGACTAAGTATAAAAAATTTTATCATCTTCTCCTTTTTGTAAATAGTATAATATTTACTCTTTAGTTTGGTTTTTAATCATTTATCTCTCATTTTTATAGTTGTATTCTTACTCTAAAGAGATAGTCATAATTCATAGTACTCGTAATTAAAGACTATTTTTTAAAAGATACTTTAATATTGACAGGAGTTCATAATTCTTATAATTAAAAAAGGTTATCTTTTTATATGAGGTCCTAACACATTTAAGTGTAAACTTTAGGTAGGAATTCATAATTCTCATAATTAAAGAGTGTTCTCCTTTTATAGTTTAAGTGTAAATTTTCGATAAGAAATCTTTGTAATTAAAGAGATTTTTTTTTTTTTATGTAAGATTCTCACACATTTTAGTATAAATTATTTATAAAAATTCATAGTTCTCGTAATTAAAAAAAGCTCTCTTTTTATACCTGGACCTTTTAAACTATGATTTTGACTTTATAGACGTTTGTTTATAAATTTATGACCATTGATATCCTTATTTTTAAACTATGATTTTGACTTTATAGACGTTTGTTTATAAATTTATGACCATTGATATCCTTATTTTTTACTTGAACCCTTTATTAACTTTACTTATATTTGAGTCTTTTAGTTGAAAATTTATATACAACAATATGTATTAAATATAAAATATTTTCTTTATTATAAAATTGACTTAATTATGTTAAATACATTTGATAATTATTTAATAAATGTTAAATGTATTTTATGATATATTTAGTAAAATATAATTTATATTCAATATTTTGTAACATTATTAGATTATCCTTTTCTTGGCTCATATAAAATAAATTCTTAAAATAAAATATAAAAGATAAATTGATAAAAGGCATAATATCCAATTGAGTTTGACAAATCATTGCCTAATAGTATG
The DNA here is from genome assembly GCA_035584115.1 of Cedrela odorata. Classification (NCBI taxonomy): domain Eukaryota; kingdom Viridiplantae; phylum Streptophyta; class Magnoliopsida; order Sapindales; family Meliaceae; genus Cedrela; species Cedrela odorata. Next base: position 8,043,820 of record JAXCLQ010000006.1, on the reverse strand, counting down.
ATCATGTGAAATTGAAGCAAAATCAAAATGGAAAACAGAATAAGATAAGAATTATCTCAACACAATCCAGTTCTACACAAGTGAGGTGATTAATTATCTCTATCATTGATGGTAAAATTTCTGAACAATCTTCAGCTCCTCAAGCTCTGAATAATTTGTGAAAGGGCCGAATACGTTCCAATCCCTGACGATATAACGCCTACCACAAGAATTAAAATACAAAGAGCAACCTACAAAAGAAAAAACAATCAAGCATGCATGCATGCATGCATGCATATTACACAATTGCAGTGATCAATACAAGGAAAAATAAATGAAATTTGAAGTGAGCATCAAGTATTCATATGTAAAAGAGTATGTAAATTGTCGCATAACGCTCATACCTGAGACCGGGTTACTTTACCCCTCAATATGCTCAGAAAACAAGCACAAGGAAGTATTAAAGTCTGCATATGTCAGAAATTATTTATATTAACATTGTGTATTACACACATAATAACATTTCAGGGTAGAAGAAGTTGTTTAATTGAAATTGGAAAGCAAAACTTACCACCAGCATTGTGAGTAAAGATCCGATCAGAGACATAACTAGACCTGAAATGATAAGAAAATTTATGAATTATGTTAGCACTGTAATAGAAGGGAAAAAAGAAAATATTTTTTCTTGGTAATCAAACAAAAAATGTTCAAATGTGAGTGAATATGATATGATGAGAGGCATACCGAAGAAGGGGATAGCAAGGCCGACAAACAAGGTAGAGATAACCAGTGCAGTTCTAATGCAAATAGCGTAAATGTGAGACTTGAGATGGTTTGATGGTATCAACTCCTCCAGACTCATTGCCACCGGAGACATGGTTAATGCATATGTAGTACCAATTAAGGAGAATCATATTTTGATAGAAAAGTAAAACACAAAGGGACTCGAATCGACTAAACTCTACCATTTTAGTTTCTGAAGACATGTATTTGGCAGATTTCTGAATGGTTTAGTTACAATGGTAAAGTAAGAAACATTTTAAACATTCTTGTTCAATCACTGAGAGAATTTCAATCTAAAAGGGCTTCGCGAAATATGAAGTAATACTTACTAATATTGAACAGAACAATTAACAAGGGAATGACTCAATTGCTAGCCATTTCGTACACAGTTTGATTATTTTCAGAAAAAGGATATTTGGTAAATGGGTTAACCACCTGCCAAAGAACAAAAGTATGTACAGGTTATATAGCAACCAATTTGCACAGATTATTGATGTTAAAGAAGAAAGAAAAAGACACTTGACTGCATATAATTCAGCTACCACAGATCATTTAAAGACAATCATATAAATGATTCAGATTCATGAGCATACCGTAGTCCAAACAGCAATTTTTGAGGCAACCAAGTTATGTGGCATGTTGAGAGTGAATTGCGACAATGTTGATTCTCCAAACATGGTGTACCCCATAACCGCAACTCCAGCGTACAACAAGGTACAACTAATAAAACTGCATTTACAGTAATTGCATTTTGCGGAAAAAAAATTAGGAATATAGAAATAGGATACCGAATTAATACATAACAGTAATAGGAAACAGTTAAAATCATTAGAACATAAGTAAAACAATTGATCATCTTTTCAAATTACCATGCTAAGAGGACCTTTGAATATTGGTTTGGTTTTGCCATTGAAGTATAGATGTTCGGGAAAACAGCATGTCCGGAGTAGCAGTAACCGTAGAGACCAATGGCAACGGGAAGACTAGAAAGGTTCAGTGTTGTTCCTTTGCTATGAAAGCCAACTTGATCCACCAGACCAACCCAGAACAAGCAGAGGACCACCAAGACTGATGCAATAACTCCACCGGCTGGAAAGAAAGAAAGAACAAATTAGGAATTTCTGGAAACAAGACCCCCCTTGTGAATTCCTATGCGTTGCAATTTGCAAAAGTAGAATAATACAATGCTCCTCAGCATTAAATGTCAAACACTCTGGATATTGTTAGCTTCAATTGATCTTGAATTATCAAATATTCTGAATTCGCAGAATTAGCTAAGAGATCAGAATGCTTACCAGATATATAACTAAGAATACTGAGGTCTCTGAGCCAAACAGTTGGAAGAACAGCAAGGGTAGACATCAATGCGAACAAATGATGTGAGTTTAGATAAAATCCACCAAAGCTTAAATGTGCATTGGGAAATAGTGATGATAAATTATCACTCTCCAAAATTATATATTCTACACAGCAAGCCTGCAGGCAAGAAGATTTATGTGTCCTCAATGCTAAAGTTTTAAAAGAATCTTCTAAGAAAGCAATCGGCATTTTTTTATCCAGTTCATACTCTGAAAATCAGCATTACCAGACAGAAAATTTTGCATGACTCAAAGACAAAATTTAATATAAACAAATTCTAAGGATTAGGACAGTTGATAATCCTGCAAATTCTTTCACAACTTTGGCTTCTGACCAAGTTCTTATTTAGCTCCAAAGTCCTACATCCACGTCACTTGCTGTGTCACATGTTCATCTTATTAAACTTCTGTCATTTTATTAGGAACATGTTGTTCACCTCTTCTGAGATTTGGTCTAATTACAGACAGACTCTCGTGGTTTGAAAATAAGGCAGAACCGTCCCTACAGCTTCTAAAATCAACATAAACATACCTCAGAACTCATCAGTAACCTCTCCCGAAGTTTCCTAAAATTTATCTTCTCTACCTAGTTTCCATGAATATCTGT
>JAXCLQ010000006.1:7998157-8011402 GCA_035584115.1 Cedrela odorata | reverse complement strand
ATATATATATATATATATATTAATTTAGTGTTGAGCTACCAATTATGGTCAAAATTAAGATTACAAGGGTAATTTGATTATCTTAATATGGGTTATCAATTATGGGCTTATTTGATACAACTGTAAACAATATATATTTATATGTAAAATTTTAGAAATACAGGGACCTGATATTATTATCTCTATGATTTATGTTGAATGTTAATATTTTAGAAAAGGATAATTACACACATAAAATTATTGAAAATTATAAGCTTAAAAAATCATATAATTTTGTAATATTTATTATTCACATATTTATATATAAAATAATTTAAAAGATTAATCGATAGATACAAGACCACTGTTCTTCATTTACAATGTATCTAATTTTTTTTAATATTTTTTTAAAATTAAAAATAAAAATACAGACAGACCCATATGCTTTTAAATCACAATACTAATCTTCTACAGTTAAAGCAGCCAAAAATCATGGCAGAGATAGCTTAATATTTTTATGTTAAATTTTATTTAAAAATTAAAATAAATAAATAAACATGTGATTATGATCTGAGAGCTGCTGGATACACAATTCAATATGACAAAAGCCAGCGTTACAACCCAATTTAATATTAATATTCAAAATAATTTTTTTAAAAAATAAACTTACTACTAATTAATTATTAAGTTTAGCTTAAACATGGTTTAAGAGACTAATAATTAATTAATGGATTAATAAGACTATTTCTAATCCAATGATTCCACAGACAGTCAAATTCGAAAAACACAAGCGATCCACCGATGATTGATTTGTTTTCAGAAATCAATTAATTTGATTTATGCAACAATATCACATCAATGTTTTGCCTGTAATTATATAAGTTAAGATCCTTGTCCAAATTTCATTCATTTATGCTACGTTATGTTATGTTATGTTATGTTATGTAACATCATTTAATGGCACGTCCCCACTATATAACATGTTTTCAATTAAAACATACACCCATCACTCGTTCGCATATCTCTTTTGTCTCTTTTAATATTATTAATTCGAATCATTACAACAATACAACGTCTTGTCTCTTTATTTATCAATAATGTTATTAAATTATTAATTCATGTATTCATATAAAATCTTATGCTTATCCACCACCTCATAATCACGTTGCATGATTTTGACACCCCACAACACAACATCACACATTACATGCGTCCATCTAATTTGGATATCAAGCTTAGCTTTCCCCTCGATACAATTAATTACCAACTTTTGAATTTCTTTAAATACAAAATAAAAAATTCATTCTGTGAATGGAATCGGAAAGGCATTAAGACAATAATTCCGAATATATTTATTATAATTTAATATTTGCAATGGAATGTTGGTGAATCTTCTTGATTGAGTTAAATTATGACAAGTGTCCATAATGCAGTCCAGGTGTAACTCACTCTAGTTAATTTATATATACATAGAGCAATAGAATTACAAAGTTGTGCAGTCTAAAGAGAAAACATCATTAATTGCAGTCCCATAATGAGATTATTATGATAGAATTTGCTGATAATCACTGCACTGCACTGATTGTAGTGAAAATGCCATCTCTCTCTCTCTCTCTCTCTCTCTCTCTTGCATGATTGAAATTAATATTCCCTGCCTGCTGCTGCAATGTCACACTTGGCCAATTATCAGTTCTCGGATTTGTTTTTGTTCCACATTTCAATTCAAGGGATTGGATTGGATTGAACCCACTTGGATAATTTGGATCTGTAACACCTTAAATCATTCATTTCCTATATTCTACATGCTCATGATTCAGCTCCTCTCTCGTCTCCAAATTATAATTATATATGAGATCATGACCCAGACAATGGTCTCTATCACCCTGCTGAGTTGTAACACCTTATTTCATATTTTTTTTCTCCCAAAAAAGGGAGAAAAAATTTGCATGTGGGCATGCCGCATGCACTGGAGGTTGCAGATAATTTTATCCAATCATGCTGAGTATTCAAGAAAGTCCTCTACATCGATCAGTTGTAGCAATGAATAAGGAACGCACAAAACTGAACATGGAATTTCGTTTATGTTACTGCTAAGAAATAACAGAAGCAATTCTTAACATAATAAACGAAAACACAAAATTATCATACCCTTAGGGAAGAAGTATTGATACTGTTTGAATGAAATAAACTCGTTAAAGCTCTCGATTAGCAATATAAACAGGAATTCTTTTCATGAAGGAAAATCACATGCTCTACACTGCCCACCATTATGACAATGTGGTGTATTACATCGAAATGTATATATTCCACAATTTCTATGTATTTCATGCGTAAAAAAAAAAAAAAAAAAAGGAAAAATAAGAAAGAAAATGCTGTGGCTGATACTCTAGCAAGGCATACAAGACAGTACCTTCTATGGCCAAATAGAACCTCCAATACGGTATGTTGTTGGTAAAATTTATGATTGAAGAAAACCAAACTTAGGACGTAAACTTGCCCGAGGATTTTCTGAAAGAACTGAAGTTGCTTTGTTAGTCGCTTCTTTTAGCTTTTCTGCACCTTGAGAAGGGAGAATGTAGAATGAACAAATTGCAAATTGCAAATTCCTTCCATACTGAACAAGCAGCACCGAATGCCACTAACTAATGGATCTGACTGAAGGCAGAAAATGTTCTATGAACTATGGCTTAAAGTAGGAAAGCTAGTTCCATCTTTGAGATGGCTTACTGCCGTGGGACATAACCATGTCAGTATGTTTGGACCCAATACCTGATCAAAAGGCAAGCAAATTACAATTATTGGTACACTACAGCTAAGCCTCGATCTTTATGGAATGTCAATTGACATCCAGACTCAGTGCATACATGTCCATACTGACGCAAGGAGAGAGAGAGGGGAGTACCAAGGTAATGTTTTTGTATACACCAATGTCGAATGGACGTCGATAGCTCTGCCCAGATTTCCTAGCCAACCACGCAGCTCGTATTCCTTCGTAATACTGGGAAAATAAAAGATTCTTTCAAATAACTAAAGAAAAATTATACAAGCTTCATATCCAACTTCGAAAATTCAAAATCTACCTCTATGGTTGTCATATTATGACTGATGAGGTAGATGTGCCAGCCCAAGAGAGTTCCAAGTATTAAGCTCAGTGAAACCATCATTACCCCACAAGAAACCTATAGTATATAAATTGTTTTAGCATAATTTAGAAATTAAAATAGTAGAATTTAATCTAAAGGATATGTAAGGAAAAGTATTTAGTACAGCTAAATTTTAAACGGGACGAGACTATACAAAATGAAGCTTATCAACTTAAGCAATATGATGACAATCAACCAACAAACTCCTGGTTTAAATGGTAACAGAGCAACACGCTCACCACATATAATGTATCTACACAAAAAGAAAAGCTTATTAACCTTATTCAAGGATCATGGTACTCCAATATCCATGCAAAGTTTAATCTAATTCAAAATACTTCACGATTGATCAAGTTTTCAAGGGGATATAAGGGTTTTTTTCAAGACAAGATGTAAGCCACAGACCCTGTAAAAGTTATATTTTGCCGTAGTCCAGAAAATTTGTCATTCAATGCCCAATAGATGATGTAAAGCTACCTAAACTAGTTTGTTTAACCACCAACTGTGCAACACGGGTTGTTTTTGACCCAACTAATTTACACGTAGATAAAAAGAAAAACACAGCCAATTTTCAGAGATGTCAATAAAAAGAAAAGGAAAGAAAACTAAACCAAACCTTTGAACTTTTTGAATATTTGAATACTACAGAAAATAAACTGATAGATTTGAACAGAAAAGCTGTAGACGAGCTTCCAACTTACGTAAAAAGTCTTTACGGGAAGCCTTTCACCAAAATCCCAGTCCTTGTGAAAAATAGAGCTTATTATCATGACCTACAATGCCAAGAGCTTTGATTATAACTCGAAGCAACTTTGTAACACTAGAAATGAGAGAAGAAAAGAATCAATTCATACGTACTGTAGAATAGATGCTTCCTGTGGTCGCATAAAATACAAGCAGGAAAAAGGCCTTATAGTTCCAATGACCAACACAATTGCTTATCCACAGACAGTGATGATCCTGTGAGAAATTTAGTGAAATAGAATGATATGTCATAAATATATTAAAGGTCAAAACTAAAGCTTGTGAATAAAATGGTTATTTTTTAAAAGAATTTAATTTGACCTACCATCCTCAACACACACCTTCTGCAGACCTTGCAATGATGAGCCCTCGGAGGTTTGTATGCAGAACATTTGTCACATTGCCCAACTTGTGCACTCTAAGAGAAATTATGCAACCAAGAAAATACAATTATAGTGTGAACTGAAAGTCAATTCGTCCTTCATGGAAATCAGTTATCACAATCAACAAGAGAGAGTATATTTAGACACTAACACATTTATTAATAAGAATATCCAATATTTTTTATTTTTTACCAATTACGTGGTCACAAGACCATGTTTAGCAATACAGACAGAATTTTCTACTGATTTCCTAATCATCACAAAGTTACTAACCAAAGACCATATATTTGGGCCAGATTTTCTCAAATTCAAACTATAAAAGTGGGAAGTGACTTGCATACAAAACTAGTCCAAGTTATTCATATTTCCATTGTTTAACTTTACTCATTTAAAAACATAAACCATATCTTGCTTATTAAATCAGATGTTTTGCCGTTACATAATCATGATAATTCCACTTGGATGAAATAGATTACATGTTACAGATACCAAAATATTGCTCCTCCCATCAAATAAGAAACGTCCAAAACTAAAGGCAAATCGCAAGCTTGCATCTAATTAAAAATGAAAATTAACAAGTAAACTTTACAACATCTTTCATACATTTCAAAAGTTGAAAACATCATGCACATCAAAAGTTTTAAAATGCAATCAAATTTTTTATTAATGTTACGTGTCATGATTGTACGGCCAAGATTGCAGAAATTCAGTTGTTCATAATCAATTACTCAAGAAAAATAAAATACCAGTCCATTAAACCCAATACAACCATTTGATCACTTGAATTATTCTCTGCCATTCCATTTCCTCTAAACAAGACTACCATAAAACAATCTAACATTCCAAATTAGCTAAAAATAAGAATCTAATTCATTATTCAACCAAATAAATCGAATCTCTCTTCAAAATAGAAAGAAAAAAATGCATATATTATTTGGACTTACAGTTTTCTTGAGTTCTTGATCTGAACCAACGCTATCTTCAACATCAGGGACATAAGAGGAAGGAACACGACCTGGGTTTGTGAGAACAGAGACAGAGAAAGAGAAGATACAGAGAGAAACCAACACAGTGAAGATCAAAGCATTTAACAATCCAGCTGATGACTGCAAACCAACCCAATCATTAATAAAAACACAAACTGTAGCGTAATATACAAAACCCAGCAGCATAAACACTGCCAGAACTGGAATTGATAGAAATCTTTGACACTTCATTAGGAATTCCTCTTTCCTTCTTTCCAAGAGCTCAGAGAGATTTTGTCTGAAGCAATATTGGTTGTACCACTGTTGGCCTGTGAGGAGGAGCAAGGATTTTAGGAAAATAGGACCCGCGAAAACCCGCATTGTTTGGGCCGGAAAAACCCGAACCGGACCACAAAATATTTGCTGTTATGAGAGATTGAAAACAGCACCGGTTGCGGGTCCATTACGGGTTTTAATCCACCGGCACGAAACCCGGACTTTTGACCTTTTTCTTAAAAAAGAAAATTAAATAGTAAGTAAAAAATTAAAGAGAAACCAGCAAACTCACGAAGTGCTTTAAGATCTTACTCTCTCAACAACCGCCGGTCGTCAATCCTGCGCACCGTCGCCACTTGCAATCTCTCAGCTGCCGAAGCTTTGCAACAGAAAGTTCAAAAGCCCCCTCACGAGTCAAGGCGGTTCCCCGCATCAGTCAATGAAAATCGACTCACAGCCACAAGCTCACTGATCCCAGTCGACCGCCGCCGAACACTGTCACTAACTCATTGTTTACTTGCCGATCAAAGATCCCACTTCCGATTGTTGTAAGTTTCATAATGTAGGGAGTAAATTGGGGTTTATGCTATTTTGGTTTTTGCATTCTACGTGTTCGATGATAGTACACTGCTGATTCTCTTACCGGCTCTTTTTCTTTCTTTCTTTTTTTCTCTTCATTTGATAATAAAGATAAAAAGGAAAGATGCCACATAGAACCCGCCCAATGACGGCGCTTTTGGTTTTCACCGGACTCAATGTTGTTTTGGTCTCAACAATTTCTCCAGTATATGATTTCGTCTGCTTCCATCCTTATTGGGAAAGAAGGGTATGTTCATTTTTCTGTTATTTACATCTATATACTCGGTGTCTAATTCATCATGACCAGGCTATCAAATTATAGAGCAACTTTTCTTTGTAATCAATACTGTTCAGGTTTATATGTTTTTATCAGGAAAATACTTTTTGTTTTAACTGTAACATTGTATGTATAATTTCTTTCTAATCAACATCTCTCTTCTTTTTCTTTCAAATCATGGGTTTGCCGGTTTGATTTGGTTTCTGATAAAACATTCTTGGAAAGTGAAACGCAGAGTGCTTGCATCTGATTTTTATTTTTATTTTTAAATAAAATATATATATATAGGTACATATTATTTCCACATAGTTAGTGAAGGAAAAATGAATTTGTGTCAAGAAGCTAACGGAGTATTATTAAGATATTGGAAGAGTGAATGAATAGACTATGGATAGTTGATCTTGATAATTTCATTGTTGTCCAGTTGGTGAGAAGTGTAGAGGGAAAGGAAATGAAAACTTGGAAGGTGATGGCGCTGTTACACAGGGATAAAGTCTTATCAGAATAGGGGATAAAAGCATGGTAGGGAACATAATGTTTTGGCTATGAGCTCTGAAAGGAGTGTAAGTTTGGTTTTGTAAACTGAGCTCTATTCTTGATCAATCCCATTAGCTCAATTCAGAAGCTTTTCGGACTCGAGTAAAAATGTTTTTCTTTTTGTCTAAAAATAGAGTGAAATCTTCTCTTTACTTTTTTTTTTTTGTCTGCATAAGCATAGCATTGCTTGTGTTTCAGCCCTTGAATACTTTGCTTGTAATCTTCCCATTAGCATGCCATTGTGTTAGTTGTGATTGTGGATTACAATTAGAAATAATCTTGGGCAGTGATGATGAGTTGCAATAAATTAGGGCTATTTACACTGGTACATTTCTCTAACATAAAATAAATTCTTTCTTTCTTCGGGTTGCTTCATATAGCAGCAAGAGTTGGAAATTTTATCATTTTATTCGACAATGTTAACAATTTCCTATATAAATTCAACGTGGAACTTGATTACCAAATTTTAAACTACAACTCCTAAAATCGCTTGTTGTCCAATAATTTTTCTCTACTGTAAGTTGGTTGTTCATTTCTTTTATCAGTAGGTATTTGGTTACATCACTACCCATGCATGAAATGTTTACTCCTCTTCTGTTGATTAATTTCATCTATGTTTGTTTATGAATGCAATTAATTTCATATATGTTTGCTTACAAATCTGGATTTGTACCAGCGTGAACGTCGTCACCAGGAACACAAAGCTGCCTCTAGCCGAGGGTTTTAAATCAACATAGAATGATATATGAGGTTAGAACTCTTGGATAATAGGTATCCTATTGTCTAATGCAAGGCTGCTGTCTCTATTTTCTTGTCTATCTTCGAAGTTTGGCATACATGAACAGTAGGGATACCAATAAAGGGACTGCTTTGTGTGAGAATTACATATCAAAAGGCATATGACAGCCCTTTGGGTTAATTAACCTAGAAGGGATGTGAAAAGAAAATGAGTTGATGAAACACTCTTGTACCAAGCATAAAAGTTGTATTTCTTTCAAATTCAGACTAGAATTTGCATACAGACTTTGGCAAAAGATTAATTTTGTTGAATTTGATACATTGATTATATGACTATGTATGTATGGAGTCTAACAAAATTTTGTTTACGACACTCTTTTTTCCAAAGAGAGTTTCGTTTTACATTTAGCTTGCATGCAATTTTATGCTCCGAAAAGTTGGTTGGTTCACAAGATTTGCCTTCTCCAAACAAGCGCATGTTTCTTTTCTTTTTTTTTTACATTTTTTAGTTACAATTTTTTTTAACAGTTGAAATTATTATTAAGGATATAAACTGCTTTTGGGAAAATGGAAAACATTAAGAAAATGACCTTAATCGAAGAAATATAAATGTTTCCTTTATTTATTTAATAAATAAATTGAAATAAGGGATCAAGCATTGCTTGATGGGATCACATTACTTCTTGTTGAATATCCAACGGTTGTGATACTGCTAACCATATAAATTTAGACTGTTGGAATTAAAAACAAATGAATGGTAGCCATTGGATGAATGGTGGCTTTTCCAATCCTACAAATAATTGGACACCCACAAACTATGTAAACAAATGTCAAAATTATTTTCCAAATTGAAATAAAATGCAGTACACACAATCCTAACACTAAAAATTTTCAGTCAGCAACAAAATGCCCGTCAAAATTATTTTCCAAATTGAAATAAAATCCAGTACACACAAACCTAACACTAAAAATTTTCGGTCAGCAACAAAATGCCCACCTATAATGCATAAAAGAAACTGCATGCTAATGAAGCATTTAATATATAACAAAAGGGCTGCCCTTTGCACATTGAAGAACTCCCCCTTTCTGATTTGTCAAAAATAAGGCCATTTTCAAAGCATGTCTAATTAGGAAAATAAAAAGCTTTTGTGAAACCAGCCCTATTTCTATAGTCCTTAATTCCTAAAAGCATATGTCATGCTTAGCAGTAATACCATGCGAATGCGATTTTCAAAGGAATAAGACCAGCTACCTAGCATACAAACAGGAAACAGCTTAGGTGTCCAAGGTCAATCTTTCATCTCTAACAAAAGAGTTCTGCAAAGTGACAGTGGTATACAGTTTCAAAGAGGGAGCGTCAATAATCTCTATAATGACTGTTCTTCAAATTGGTAGATTGTAAGGAACAGATGTCAGCAACTCCTGGATCAAGGAGATGATACACTCAATACTCAAACCTTTTGAGTCTACTCTAGAATAGGTAAATACAAAGACTGCTCAATCAAAACCATAAATAGCATTGCAGCCTCTTTGTCAAAAAGAGCCATACCACTTTGATCAAAGAAAATGAAATGAAAAATAAATGCATAACCCCAGTGGAGAACATTACACTAGCTGATGACTTACAAAAGAAATAGCATATCAAACATACCAATCATTTATTTGTTCTTCGAATTTAAACAGTAACTCCTAGTTACTCTTCTGTCAATTACTACCGGTCCAAAAGATCAATAGACTGGGAGACTAAAATTTTCCAGCCTAGACCATTAAAACTTTTGACAGGGAAAAGACAAACATCAAAGGATAACAGAGATTTCTAATGTCTGTGGCATCAGCCATCCTGCTCCGGCATTTGCTTCTGTGTCATGAAATTGATTGATAACAATACTAAGATCTTCTCATCCTACTCTACTGTCATATTTGTTTGAGTAACTTGTACTCCCTAATAACTCACCACTATCCTCTAACGCTAGTTCAAAAATTTAGATGGCAAGCAACTTAACATATATGTTGATCTACTGAGAAAACTAATCACTAAATTCCTGCATAAAGCACCTAATACAAGCCACACTATGATGGTCAGATAATTGCACCAAGGGAACTACCAAATATTTTGGGTTTATAACACCCGAGGCCTAAGAGGGCGAGTCTCATTTTCTATGAAGTGGTCGAAAAGGGCTTACTAATACTACTTTGATCGTTCTAGATATCAACAGGGTCCAACATAGTCGCAGTTTAGAACTCAGTGAGCACATAAAGGTCAAGGAATTTTCTTATTCCATCAAACACATGTCATAATCGTTCAACATAATGTAAACACAAACGCCATTTTTATTCTACTTATCAACCTCATCTAAAACTTATACATAGAAACTAAGGAAAGAAAGAAAAATCAAGTAAAAAGGAAAGCAATGGAAAAACTTAGAATATAACTTCAAATGAAATTAAATAGCTGCCAAAACAAAAAGATTACAAGGCAAAACCTTTCAAGTACTCAGGATCACGCTTAGCCCTTTCTTGAAACTTCTTGAACCAGCGGTCCAAAATGTCCATTGGAACAACCAATTTGCTCCCATCAATCCCACAAAACGACTGCATAAAATTAAACAAGTTTTCCCCAACTTTCATCGCCAGCCGTTCTATCCTCTTTTCTGCCACCACATCCAATGACGGCAGCGACGCCAAATCTTCAACAGAAACCCCAATTTTCGCAGATGGCGGGGTGGAATCCGGCGCAGTCAGCTGCATCTGCCCGCCCGGCTCCGGCCACGGAAGCGACAACACGGCAGAGGGTCGGGCTAAAGTGACGGCACCGCAAAACAAAAACGGTGACCCGGGTGATTGGATGTATACAGCTAGCGCTTTATCTGGCGGCAAAGTAAAACTGTTTAACAAAAAGATGCAAATTTCTCGAACTTGGTCGTAAGCCTCGCCTGCGCAAGTTAGAATGAAGAAGTTAATTAATGAATTAAAGTGCTCCGTAGGAGAAGCGAAACGTATGATAAGGAAGCTGCTTACCGACGAAAGTGTTCATGTCGAGGATCCAGTGAAAGGTGTCGATTTGGGAGAAAGTGGATATGTCCATCGGGAAACTCCTGTTTGGGAACACAACTCCGAACATTGTCTTCTGTTTCTGTTCCTTTCACTGGTTTCAGCTGTCGGGGAAATTCGAATAGTTAAAAAGGAAAATGAAAATAGAAGGAGCAAAAGGAAGAAGAAGACTCTGGTAGAATGTAGACAGCTCCAACCACTCCACTCGCAGTGCGTGTTTTTTTTTTTTTTTTCGGAGGGGGCTTAAATTTGGATTGTTGGTAGCCCAAATTCAGGCCCAATTAGAGTAGGGCTACTTTTAGAACCTAGCCCATTACTAAGGTTATCTAAATACACCACTATAGAATATTCTGTACACCCACTTATGTGCGTTCTTTATTTCGGGCACATTTGGAATGCTGTAAGGAATTTAATTTAATTTAGATTATACTAAATGTTTACCAATAATATATTTATGATATGATATAAAGTTTGTATTTTAATTAATTTAATATTTTAAAATATATATTATTAATATATATATATATAAATAAATATAGGTGCCAATCACAATAAGTTTAATTTGCAAAATCTTTTAAAATCATAAAAAGATCTTAAGATCGAAATAATTAAAGACGAATGTAATTTATATAAATAAATTTATTAAAAAAACTAGGAACAATTAAATTGTAACCTATTATATGTGATTGTAAATGTAATCCATTAAACTCTATAATTTTAAGATCACTACAAGTTTACGTAAAAATATTGATCAATTAAATTAATAAATATGAATCAAATACTTATTTTAGTACATTCGCATTGAAATTCGATATCTTTTTATTGTATCAAAAGAAAATAACAACTTTCAAATACTTAAATTTGAGTTATATATATGACAAATATTCATAAATATGAGATATATATATATATATATATATGCATGCAGGCTTCATATACGCCAAATCAACCAAATATCCAAAAGCTGTCTACCATTCTATAATTGTGGTCCAAAATAAAACAGTACAATAATGTCGATAGATACATTAACATTAATCATTCATATATACACGAGACATGAATTACCAACAGTATGTTTACAGCAAAAATTATTACATATAGAGTAGATGAGGGACCATCTTTTTTGGCCAGTAGCTCCAACATCCGACGGCCCACCACACCGGTGTCTTCAGCTACCGGTGATGGCCGCAGGCAGCAGGTTCACCTGAAACTTTCTACAAAAATTGGGGCCGGGGAAGGCCATGATTTTATTGTGCCTTAAACTTGGTATAAATGGTATGAAGATTAACGTTGAAACATCAAAAGCAGACAATTCAGATATAGATTGAATGTGTTATTAATATATACATGGTACAGTATATACAATCTTTTAATACAGTCAGACTATAAATATGCCAACTATTATTTAGTCATGCATTTAAAGTAATTCATCTTGTGTCGGCTCAGGTTCAGGCTCAGCTATATATGTTGCTGCCAATCTAGCTACCTAGTTTAGCTTCGTTTTAACATAACTCTTGTCCCTTCACCTCGTGAATGTTTGATGCATTACATTGTTTCTACCATATATATGCATACCATATGTTTTATTTATTAAACTACTTCAATCTTATTCTCGAAATCTTACTTTAAACCGTAACCTAAATTTAAACTTTTAAATTAAGTGATAATTTAACATATTTTAAGTGTTACATGTATTAAAATATTTGTGACGCTCACTTAAAAAAATGGTTAAAGATATATTATTATTGTCGTCAAGGCTCTCTCTTTAAAAATAGATTAAAAATATAATATTATCGTCGATTATGTTAGGGTTATATATAAAATTCTTTTTCTTAGTGTTCGAAACTGCTCTTTAATGGTTCACGGTGAACTCTTCTCGGCCAACCTACCAAATTGCAATGTGGATGTTAGGCATGCCATCCCAACCTTAACCAAACGAATGTTGTGCAAAATAACTAATTTACATCAATTGTCAAAGGATTAATTATTCTTGTTAATTAAAGAGAGAACTAATTTTGAATGAATGTCTAATGTAGTATATTTATATATACTATAGTATTACTTAATCATTGTGGCTATAGTTTCAGTTTGGAAATCATTCAGGTCCATTTCGATTGAGTTGTTGTGATTTATCCCATTCACTTCTCATTCCACCAAAAGTAATCAATCTTAGTGAATTAACCATTTATTGCATGAAGATTTTGAATTAATAAAAAAAACTAGCATTTGATGAGGATCTTTGTGAAGAGGAACAGAATTCTGATGAACTTAAGTACAAATTAATATCCCTTTTTTCTTTTTTTATCTTCTTCCATGATTGATAATTAAAAGTAATGCTGATTGACAATTAAAGATAAAGCTTTGAAGGAGAGTCATAACTCAAAAGCAAGACATCCTAAGTGCATTGTTCTCATATGCATACAAAAAATACGAAGCAAAAATGGATTTGCTGTAGTCGGATTGTACAATTAAAATTGTTTTTTTCTTGCACTTGTGGACCTTCATAATAAGCTTTTTCACTTGTCAAATGACACAGCACTTTGCCACTAGATGTCCCACGTGACATTTTGGCA
>JAXCLQ010000006.1:7970715-7985262 GCA_035584115.1 Cedrela odorata | reverse complement strand
TTGAAAATGTTTTATTTTATTACTTGCCCAATATTTTTATTATTCTTAATGATCAAGAACTCGAAATCTTTATTCAATTTTTTACATTATTTATATACTATTAGATTAATTTTATTTGAATGATTTAGATTGTATTTTATATGTGCATTAATTATGATATATTAATTACACATGTTAAATTTAATATAAACCAATGGAATTATATTGATTTAATGATTGAGAAATTAGTATAAAAAAGTATTTAAGGTTAAGGATTCCCGATTTTTTCCCGGTATAAATATATATTTATGTTAATTACATGATTCAATGTATTTTCACTAGTTGAGATTTTGAGCTTATTGATCCACAAAAAAAAAATAGGCCAAGTTCAGTTAATTGGATTTTTATATCCAACTCTAACAAGTAGGAGATATTCCAATTTTTTTTTTTTTTTTAATATAATTTATAATTAGGAATTGGACCAAAATGCTTGAAAATTAAAACTCTTGTATAGTTTTAAGAAAATATAAGATTAAAATACCATTCATTTAACTTTAAATTAAATTTATATAGATGTGAGAGTATTATTTTAAATGAATGTATTAAGCAATGTCATGAAAATCATCACATTAAAAAAATAGATATATATTTCCTGTACCAGATGATGGTAAAATATAGAATTTGCTTTGTAAAATATAGAAGGCTACTTGATATTGAAGGCTCTCGATTGATAAGAACGAATGTTGATTCTGCAGGCCAAGAACTTGTGCTCTTAAACAGCTGATACGGCAACGCAAGCATCCAACGTTAATGGATGTAGCATTTTCTGCCACGCATATTTCAGTTCCATTGTAAAACCTAGTAATAAACTGTAAGCGTAAGCATATTCGAATCGAAGACCAGAAAAACAACGTAAGCTAAAGCTGCTAATTGTCACTTCCACAGTTCAGCAGCAAAGCAATATTCAGCTCCATCTGTAATGTGTATGTTTGATGATCACAAGATCGTGATAAACAAAGCTAGACAATTAATTGATAAGATTGGCATTTTCTTTCATAAAATGTAAGAGAAAATCAGCCAATGCCCCGCCATCAAATCATTATTGCCACCTCCACCAACACTACTAAAAGCCTTTCTTTTTCCATCGTCCTCACTTTCATACATACATTTTATCATTATTCTTCTTTTGTTATTATTATATATGTAATGGACAGTAACAAAAGTAAAATAAAATTTGTGATCCAAGAAAAGTGGCAAGTCATAGTTATTGTACTAGAAGAGAATCTCTCCACGTTCCCTTTACTTTTTTTACTTTATAACACGTATTTCTCAATTAAGGATTTGCCTAATATATATATTATATACCTTAAATCTAAAATTTAAAATATGAAATAAAAAATTTAAAACGATTAACACAAATTTAAAAATTAAAAACATAAAACGTAAAAGTTAAAATAATTAATATAAAATTTGAAATATAAAACATAAAAAATTTAAATTTAAAATAATGATGTATCCTACATTCACTGTATTGAATGTGCCGTTAATGTTGAAATCTCAAAAACAAATAATTTAGATATATATTGAATGTGTCATTAATTACCATTTTAAATGTATATGTACATGGTACAATATCTAAAAATGTTCAGCTTATAAATAGGCCAACAATTATTTAGTCATGCATTTAAATTAATCGATCATGTATCGGCTCAGGCTCAGGCTCAGCTATATATTTTGTTTCTTAGCTAGCTACCTAATTTAGGATTGATTTAACATTCACTAACCTAAAAGTTTTTCAATGAACTATTGTCTCTTCACCTCTTGAATGTTTGGTGCATTACATTGTTTCTACCATATATATACATACCATATGTTTTTTTTACTAAACTACTTCAATCTTACTCTCGAAATTATTACTTTTAAACTCAACTTAAATTTAAACTTATAAGTTAAGTGATAATTCAACATATATTAAAACATTCATAACTCTCTCTTTAAAGAAATGATTAAAGGTATATTATTATTGTTTTCAAGGCTCTCTCTTTAAAAAAAGATTAAAGATATAATATTGTTGTCGACTATGTTACGGTTATATATAAGATTCTTTTTCTTAGTATTCGAAACTGCTCTTTAATGGTTCATGGTAAACCCTACTCGGCCAACCTACCAAATTGCAATGTAGATGTTAGGCATGCATCCCAACCTTAACCAAATGTATGTTGTGCAAATAGTTAATTTACTTCGCATTTTTAAAGGGTAAATTATTCTTTTTAATTAAAGAGAACTAACTTTGAATACATGGTTAATACAGTATATATAATAAACATAGTAGTAATTAATTATTGTGGTTACAGTTTCAGTTTGGAAATCATTCAGGTCCATTTAAATTGAGTTGCTGTGATTTATCTCTTTAATTTCTCATTCCAGCAAAAGTAATTAATCTTGGTGAATTAATCATTTATTGCATGGAGATTTTGAATTGATAGAAAAAAAAACAAAAAAAAAAAGGAAGACACACCCAATATGCATTATTTCATATGCATACAACAAATAAGAAGCAAAAATGGATTTGCTGTAGTCGGATTGTACAATTAATGTTGTTTTTTTCTTGCACTTGTGGACCTTCATAATAAGCCTTTTCACTTGTCAAATGACACAGCACTTTGCCACTAGATGTCCCACGTGACATTTTGGCATTACATTCTTCTTCCAGCTTTTCAGCTTAGCCATGGATACAACTCGTTCGTATGCTTTTTTACCTAGCGCCAAACAGCAACTTCAGGGAAGAAGATGACTTTCTCATACCGGAGCCACATATTCTTCCTGCATACTGTATTATACATGTCCTCGACTCATCGAGAGATGATGAAATTGAAACCTTTTCCCCCCTTTTCCATATTCTTCCTGCACATTGAAACTAAAAAGTAACAAGTTTCTCGTAATAAAATTCCCTTCAGAGTTTCTTCAAAAGATTAAACCGTTGAGGAAAGTAAGGCAGTGAATCTATTGTACGGACTTGGCATTTTGAATGAAAAACTAGCAAACATGTTGCAGTACTAAAATTTCATATAATCAGAAATCAGATGTGCATGGTTGAATAGATTGAACAATAAAATGAAACTATTTTGTTCTTCTATTGACTAATTCACAAACAGAAGAAAAGAAAGTGATGAAATAATATAATAGATGAAACAAATAAGGAGGTAGGAAATCATGTCTTGGAAATTAATGTATAACATTTTAAGAAATTAAAGAAGGTGAGAAAAGTAACTGAATAATGTTGAATGAACAAGCCAAGAGTAAATTAATTAGATACTTCAAAATAGGGCTTGTACTGAGGATGCTACGAAAAAGTTATTTGAAATCTTCATACATAAAAGCTGAGAGCTACTAAATAAGCACGAAAGTTACAGAAATCCAAATCTTCCACTGATAAATAAAGGAAATCTGAAAATAATATCCCACAAGTATGAATTATCCTATCCTCCACAAAATTTCTTTCTTATGTATATACGTGTATCAAACTCATTTCTACCAGGAAATCACAATAAAAATAACATAAACTCATAAAGGAACTTTGGGATTAATTCTATCGATAAAATCTCTTAAATGATACAAGGTATTTGATTTGAGATTGGAACATCGAATCTCAAACTCATATCAGACGAGACTGAAGCTATGTAAACAGAAATACGAATATCTTATTTGACCTGAAAACGGACAATTAACGAACCCCAGATTATACTTTCATATAATAAAAGCCCAGCAATCTGTATGTTAACAACTAAAAGAGAACAAGCTGGGAATTGATTGAAAATGATTCACCTGTATCAGAAACAAAGACAAAAACTCTAGCTAGATCCACAAGTCTTGATGATGATGATATTGCTGCTTTGTTCCATATAAATAGTCATTTATGGCCGAAGCAGCATCATCAAGATTCTCATTGCTTTAACCATCAGATTCAGCAAGCATGTGAATCTTGATGATGCCGCATCAGCAAACAATGACTGGCCGTTGTTGTTCATCAATTGAAGCCGACGAAATTAATTCAGTTAATTAAGATTAGTCTTATATTTACATTAAGACTAATTAAAATTAGTCTTAATTCAGAGAAATTGAAATGGAGACTAGAGAGATTTATTGTGTCTGCCACAATAAGCATGAGATAACATCACATGACGTAGAAAATAACAATTGATTATGAGGTTTCTGTTTCACGACCTGAACACCACAGAGTGAACACTAAATTAAAAATAAATAATAAATAAAAACCAACTGTTTCCAGAATCAAAACCTTAAATGAAGGGAACTGAACTAGAAGAAGATCATAAACAGATCACTGAAAGTCTGAAACTACTACCCTGTGTTCTTAGATTTCACTCTAAGAACAAGGGAAAAAAAAAAAACCTTTGAAGAAGAAGAAGAAAAAGGGATTCAAAAATCCATCGACGAAAGGAAAAGCTGAGAAGTTGTGAAAAACGAGTTGTTTTTAAAGAAGGTAAATGGTCAAGATCTGACCAAAGAATCAAAACGAAGAAGAGAAAGAGAGGAGTGTGTGAGGAAAAAGGATAGGTTCAAGGTACTTTTATAGAAGAAGACGCTAGAGGTTCTTCATTGACTGATTGCTGCACCAAAATTCCGTGCCCTCTTTGTGTTTCCAGGTGACACGAAGGCTAAAGTCTTTTGGTTATTTCCATATAAGACAGTATGATGTGATTGGATATAAGTTGTATCATGACATGAATAATAATGTTAAACTTATAAAATTAGGGTATAAAATTTATATTTTAATTAATATCGATGATTTCTTAGGTAATTATTTTTTAAAATATTATTAATTAATAATTTTTAAATATTATTAATTAATAATTACATTAGACCAACTAATAAACTTTATAAACGTAATATTAAAGTTGTAGAAATTTATATATATATATATATATATATGTGTGTGTGTTATTGACGGTTGTTTAAAAAATATTATTTAACGTATACAGTTAAAAACTAATAATTGTATGTAGAATACATAATGTTATGAGACTAGGCAAATTAAGGAAGTTTTAATTATTATTTTTATTTAAGTTAACATTTTAGTGAGAGATCAATAGTAGATTATTTGAGATTAAGCCTAATTGAAACCCAATCCGAAAATCTACTCTCATATAAAGAATGATCAAGTATAAATATATGGAGAAATCAACTACCATAAACACACACATAAAATATAACTTTTGATGATGAAATTAAAGCAAATAGGTGAGTACCACCATGTCAAACGACAAATGATTGTTCTTTAAAAAAAATTAATTCTTATTATATAGCATAATGAAAACTGATTTTGTTAATTATTTTGATAATCTAAAAAGAATTATGTATGGAGTTAACTTGGGTGTGGAGAATAATTATAAAACATTGGGGGTCATTTTTTAGAACAAGTGCATAGTATATGGTTATTTTTATTAATTATTGGTCAAATTAAAGGTGCTAAAATGTAAAGAAGAAATGTCCAAACAATGAAATTTGTTCACTTGTATCATTTTTAAACAGAGAGCAAACTTATATTTAATTATTGGCTCGAGTTGAAAATGCTTTGTTTTATTACTCGTCCAATATTAAATTACTCTTAAGGATTAAAAACTCCAATTTTGTACACAAATTTTTACACTATTTATATACTATTAGATCAATCTTATTTGAATGGTTGAGAATGTACTTCCCGTATGTATTAATTATAATGTATTAATTACACATATTAAATTTAATCTAAATTATTGAAAATTAAAAAAAAATTACGTAAAATTAAAGAATTGTCGATACTTTTCTCATATATATATATATATATAATTACACAGTTTTTGCATGTTTGTTCAACAGTGTAATTACACAATTAACTATGTAATTATTGTAATTGGACCCACTTAATTATACAGTTCAATTCTTAAAGGAGAGAGAATTTGTATAATTACATAGTTTTATTTTATTTTTAAAATTTTTGTAATTACAAAAAAATATTTTATCACATTCTCAACTATGCTTAAAATCATTCTATATTATCTTTTCTTTTCTTCTTGTTGCACCGTCTTTCACCTACCCTCCAAAGCTGATTTAAATGATGATGATGAACTTGGCAAAGCACCAACAGATGTTGACAAGCAATATATGGGTGACATAAGAGATATGATAGCTGATCAAATGTAAAATGCTAGAACAATTAGATAGAATTGCATATCATATCCGACTAATTTTTTTATTTTGTTCGACAAACTGATAAATACATTCATCAATTCTATGTTTAACTCTTATACTTTTATGATCATAGATGTTATTTGATAACTCTTTCTTGATTGATAAATTTTAATTGAACTTATGATTAATGAACCTCAGAATATATTATATATATTACATATTTTAAGTAAATATTTTGAACATATATTATGTATTTATTATATATAATATATATTTTAAACATATACAATTTATAATATATATATATATATATTATTGTATTTTTTGAGTCTATAATATATATTTTTAATTTTAATAATTTATTAGTAATTAAAATTCATTTTCATATTATTTTATAAAACAGTTAATTTTATAATTAAACTGAGCAATTACAGAGTGTATTATCAAATATGACACTACGTAATTACATAGTTGTAACCAAACACGACTATGTAATTACACAGTTGTAAACAAATAAGCCCTTAATTGGGTTCTTACTGTATCATAATTAATTTATTCTTATTAGAGACATGATTCATATCCAACTCTAACAAGAAGAGGAAATTCTAATTTTTTTTAACATCGTTTATAATTAGGAATTGAACTAAAATGCTTAAAAATTAAAACTCTTGTATAGTTGTGTTTTAAGAAAATATAAGATTAAAATACCATTCATATTAACTTTAAAATAAATTTATCTAGATATGAGAGAATTAAATTAAATTAATGTATTAAGCGATGTCATGAAAATTAACACATATTGAAAAAAAAACAATGGATGGTAAAATATAGAAGGCTAATTGATATTGAAGGCTCTTGATTAGTCAGAAGGAATGTTGATTTTGCAGGCCAAGAACTTGTGCTTTTAAATAGTTGATACGGCAACGCAAGCATCTAACGTCATTGGAAGCAGCATTTTCTGCTACGCATGTTTCAGGTTCAATAGTAAAACCAAATAATAAATTGTAAGTGTAAGCATATATATTCGAATGGATGATCAAAAACAATGTAAGCTAAAGCAGCTAATTGTCACTTCCACAATTTAGCAACAATATTCAGCTCTATTTGTAATATATATGTTTGATGATGGCAAGATTGTGATACTTAAGATTTGTGGGCCTTGATAGCATGAAGCCCAACAATGTAAACACCTGACTTCTCGATCTTCTGATCTTCTCTTACAGCTACAGGCTACAAGAAGACAAGGTTTTTCGTTGCAAAATAGAGCAGTATCTTTACTGTGGTTCTTCATTGCAATAGCCTACATTTCAGACCTTACCTATGGCTGCTCGCTCTCTCTGTTCTTATTACTTTTTGATTCCCTTGTCGTGTAACTTCTTTGCTTTTGTATATAATTCATTCCTCTGTAATCTTTACAAGTTGAGACAAAAAAAAAACTACAACAAGCATTGTTCTTGTCATCATTTGCAATATATGAAAAAGTCGTTAAAGATTTCCTTAGTGTTCTTAACCTGGTATCAGAGTAACGTTTAAAACCCTGAAACATCATGGCATCATCAAGCCAATCAATTAGCTCAACACAAGAAAATACTGCATAATAGGTTCAACCAAACATTAATCCGAGTAACTTTACATTTCCTAATACCATTAAACTTATAAAGACAAACTTTATCTCTGAAAATCACAAGTTCTTCATTCTATTCGAGGGAATGACTTGGAAAATCTTCTTTATCAAAACATCCACAAACCAAATAGGTGGAATAGTTTAAACTATGGAAATGGAAATGAAATCACAACTGCAAACCCAAACTATAAAAATGGAAAAGGCAAGACTAACAACTCATGGGATGGATTCTCTCGACCTTAAATGAACCTATGTTGGCCACCGTGGTAGGTTACACTTTCTCAACTAAACCTTTACCAGTACTTAAAAGAATTTTCTCAGTAAAATCAATGTCTAAAATTGTTAACCTTTAAAACATGTTAACCTCAAAAAAAAAAAATACATGAGTTTCTCTCAATACTACATGAGAATGAAGAGCATTGCAGATGCCCTCAAAGCTGCTAATGCATTTATCTCTAACCGAGATCTTGTTTTCTACATCTTGGGAGGTTTGGGAAAGACTATAATTCTGTCATAGTTAATATTTCATTAAGACGTAAAATTCCATCTGTTGAAGATGTTTATTTAATATTACCGAGTCAAGAGAACAAACTAGACTTATGAAATGTAACTTATTCTTCTACATTTAATCAAGAAATTGCAACAAACATTATTCAAACAAACCATTCTCAGAAAAGAAACTAGTCCTTCAACAGTCTTAACAAGCCATATTTTAATGGTGAAAATCAAGGCAGAGGCAAGAATAGAAGAGGAAGAATTGGAGGGTCCAAAACAACCTGCCAAATTTGCCATAAAATATGACACGTAACTACTGATTGCTGGCGCATATTCAATAAAGATTTTGTGCCACAGCAGGCAAAACAAGAAAATAAATCATCATATATTGCTGGACCTAAAACTATGATGGATCAAGCTTGGTACATGGATAGTAGAGCCACTAACTATGTTACCAACTCTCTGAAAATTTTGGATATGAATCAAGAGTATAAAGGAGGTGAGAAATTAGTTGTTAGTGTCGCGACTCGAACTTGGAGTCCATTCGTGACAGTAGTCACAGACCCTCATAATAATTTATAAAGTAATAGTTCTCATCCATGGGATTATCATCAAAGAATTGATCATCATCCTCAACAAGTATCAAGTAATAAAATAACATTATGAAAATCATTTCCATTCAGGTTGAACAAACATAATCATTTACATAAATTGTTTAGTTTACAAATTTATTACAAAATCTAATTACATTTATCCAATGGGACAAACTACAAATGTGAGTCAAGAAAAGAGTCTACCTAGAGCGCCGAAGGCTCTCTTCGACTACTACTAACTCAACGAGTATTAAGGCCCCTAACCTGAAAGGTGAAATGGTGAGGAGTGAGTACACTATTATACTTAGTGAGTAAATACATTCACAATCATTTCTAAAAGCTAGATATTAGGAATGTACTTTACAGTATACTCAAAAGTAAGTATATATATATATATATATATATACATGTTCATGGAATTCAAATAATCAAAAAATATTTTATTGATTTGCAAACAGTTTTAAATAAACTAATCGGGTTGGCCATACTTTCTCGACCGCTACCTTGGCAGAGGTAATATCGAAATCATCAGTGAGTCTTTCATGCATAAAACTATATGCAATGAATTCTTATAAAACATAAAATCATTTCTCATACTTTATAAAATTAGTTGTTTTATATAAAGTATGCATTTTATAAAATCACTCCCGCCTCACTAATGATAGCCCCAAGTAATTGCTTACTAACACGAGCGACTGTCCCTATTATAACCATCAAATCCAAGATATCTCAATCAAGCCTCCAGAACTTTCCACAGGGTAACTATAACTGCACATACATGCATAGCACATAGTGGGTTTGTCATGGCATTTCTATTTTATATCAGCCTCACTGCGGCTTTACTCACATATGCGGCTTCTCAATAGATTCGTCCATAAACTATTTCTATGTATATACAGTCAATAAACTGGCCTACTGGCCATACAACAATATATGGCCTTACCGGCCTCATCACCAATATACATACATAAAAATAAATTAATTTCAATCAATGATTTCAAATCATATAAACAAATTGGGCCTCCTCAACCATCTCAGCATGTATACTAATCATAAGTTTTTAACAGCAGACCATATATATAAACATTTCCCAATATCTATATAAAGCACATGGAAACACATTCATTTTAAGTTTCGTTTTAACAATAAAATCACTTATTTAACACACAAGCGTATATATAAATATAACACACATATATTTACATATCCATGTATGTATAAATTTACTTACAACAAAGGGGGGGTAACTACTCCCACTAAAAGGTATCACGAGGTTCTCGAAATTTAATACTATACATGCATATAATAATGAATTTCACAATTCTAAATAATTAAACGCAATGCATTAAATGCGATGTTCATAGAAAACATGTCTAAAATTTCTTAGTTGACACATATCACATCACGAGGTTCACTAACTGCTGTCATTTATCTGATTTTCAACAACAAAAATTTCATGGTAGTAAATATTCCAAATTTTCATTTTTGTATAAAACAATTATATATATTCCAAACGATAATCCAACATATTTTATCATCATATACTTCTAATTATCGCAAATCAATATAATTCTACATTTCTTATGCGAAATCAAATGGAAATTTTTGAATAAATAGTAAATTATAAATTTCAAATGTTACAAAATTTTAAAATCGAACTTTTAATGAGTTAGTAGGCTTACCAGTAACTTGTGTAAGCTCTTAGAAACCTTGAATCGTCGTTTAATCCAAAAAAACTATAATTTCTCCTCGAAACCCAAATTTCTTCCTTACTATTTCTTGTCTTTTCTAGCTTAAAATTGGTATCAAATCAAAGAGGAGAAAACAGGTAATCATTTGGTAATGAAAATTTGATGAAAAATGGGAGGAATTTGAGTAGAGTAAGAGAAAAGGAGATAGAGAGAGGAAGACTTTTTTAGAGTGAGAAAAGAAGAGAAAATTAGATTTTAGAGAGATAAGAATAATGAAAATTGTTGGGGGTGATGGATATTTATAGAAAATTGCAAAAAGACTAAATATCCTTAAAATTTGTGAAAATTCTCAAAAATACCCAAATTCTCCCCGAACCGATCGATCGATTATATTTCTTTCCATGACATGATTACTATCAGTCGACCATTTTCTCCATCAGGTCGACCAGTTCTGGTTATCTCATTGTTGGTAAATCGTTTTCTCTATTCCATCAATTGGCTCCCATTTTCCCTCAAATTCATTTTTGTTGGTGATTAGTTAGTTCTCTATCCAGTCGATAGGTTTCACTCTTCCCTGTTTTTCTATTATGTCAATCGATCGATTCCTCATCTGGTTGATGGTTTTCATGTTTTCTTGCATCCGAAACCGTCAACACTCAATCGACCGACTTCAAGAACTCGAATATTTTAAGCTACAACTTATTATTCCATAAAACCATTTATATTTTCTTTCAAGGGGCTCTATCCCTGCACCCCCGCAAAGGCGCTGCCTTTTACCCCTCTTGCTAACCGGCTAGCGAGATCACCGAATACGTAAGCGTAGGACAACATGCGAAAACCAAATATATGCTAACCAAAGTATTCAATTCACTACTTATACTTATATCATTAAACTATCTTAAATTTACCTAAGCTTCATTAATGTGTCAACTAACCATGAGCAATGCATATGTGAAAATAAATGTTATTACAATGATTATTTTACCCTTATATTCAAATAACATGGTTTACATTTGGTAATGGTGAGAATCTCTCAATTTCAAACGTTGAATACTCTAATCTGCCTACCTCACATACATCAAAACCTTCATATCTAAATAAAATTTTACTTGTTCCTGAGATCACTAAGAATCTCATTAGTGTCTCTCAACTTCTTAATAACAATGACATTATTGTTGAATTCAATAAACATGTTTACCTTGTGAAGGATCTAAAGAAAGAAAAAACTCTACTAGAAAGAATTGTTAAATGATAATTATATCAGTTGGTAAAGTTGCATGTTTTAAGCAACAAACATTTTAGTTTAGTTAATTACTCTTTTGTTTCAGTTTCTTTAGTCTCTAGGCTTAAAAATATAGAATCAAATCATGTAAAAAGGTTAATTAACTCGAAAACTAAAAACATTTTAAATCTATGGCACATGAGACTATGTCATCCAAATGTAAGAGTTCTCAATAATATTTTTCCCACATGTACTGGTTTTGATTCTATCAATAAAAACATCATTTTCTCATCTCTCTTTTTTTGTTCTGCTTGTCAATATGGAAAAATGCACAAATTATCTTATAAGGCGATAGAAACAAAACCAAGAAATCACTTGAATTAATACACATAGGTTCACTTGTATTTTCTCACTAAGTCGCAAATCTGAAGCCCTTTCAATCTTTAAACGTTTTAAACTTCAAGTAGAAAAGTTTATTAACTTTGAAATCAGAACTCTGCAGTGTGACACTTTAAGAATTTTCTAGCATATCAAGGCATAAGTCTCAGGTACTCTTGCCTATATACACACCACTAAAATAGAAAAATTGAAAGGAAATACAAGCACCTTGTTGAAACTAGACTCACATTATTGGCTCAATCCAGCATGCCCCTCAAATTCTAGTAGGAGGCCTTATTTGCCTCTGTTTACTTGATCAACAAGCTTCTCACACCTGTCTATGATTACATATCACCATATGAGTTTCTATTTTGAACCAAATCTGATTTGAAACTCTTAAAGACCTTTGGTTGCGAGTGTTTTCCCTTCTTTAAACCATATAACAAGCACAAGTTCAATTTTCAC
The DNA here is from genome assembly GCA_035584115.1 of Cedrela odorata. NCBI lineage: Eukaryota > Viridiplantae > Streptophyta > Magnoliopsida > Sapindales > Meliaceae > Cedrela > Cedrela odorata. Next base: position 7,972,626 of record JAXCLQ010000006.1, on the reverse strand, counting down.
ACATCTAAGTATATTTTCATATGCTAATCGCCGCATCACAAAGGTTATCTATGTTTACATCCCTCTAAAAGGATATATATTGCAAAGAATGTGGTAGTCAATGAAGATTCCTTCCCTTTCAAAACTAACTCCAACTTTGTCTCACACTTGCCACAAAGAACAAATGAACATCTAACCTCTTCACTTCCATTCTACACCATGCCAATTCTATTTTCAAATCCTCCTTAGAACACATCTACCAACAATGAAGAATCATCTTCAACAGCTCCTACAGCAGAGTCACTGTCCACTCAAATCCAAGTACCAAACTCTCTACTTTCTTCTTATGAGGTTACACATAATCCATTAAAGATAGAAAATACACATCATTTCCCATTACATAATGCCCAACAACAACAAAACTTACCTGAAAACATTTTACCTCAGCCATGAATTTTTAAGCCTAAGCATTACTTGGCAAAGAAACTTCCTTTTTACCAATTCGACATACATGTGAATAAAGAAGAAGCACTCAAAAACCCAAAATGGAAGAAAGCTATGCAACAGGGATTTGATACCTTAATGATCAACAAAACTTGCGATCTTGTTCCATGCACACCAAACCTGAAGATTGTTAAGAACAAATGGGTGTTCAAGATCAAATAAAGTGCAAATAGAAATCTCATTAAATACAAAACAAGGCTTGTAGCAAAGGGATTTATACAGACTCTAGGGATTGATTTCTCAAAAACCTTTAATACTGTTGTTAAGTCATCCACTGTTAAGTTGATCCTAAGCTTAGTTGTCAATAAGAATTGAAGCCTGAGACAAATCGATATCAACAACACTTTTCTCAATGGCGATCTTATTGAAGATGTATACATGAACCAACCTATTGGCTTTGAAGATCTTAAAGCACAAAAACATGTATGCAAACTTAAGGAAGCCTTGTATGACTTGAAGCATGCTCCTAAAGCCCAGTTCAACAAGTTAAAGTCTACATTGCTGAACTGGAACTTCACCAACTCCAGGTTAGACACTTCACTTTTCTATAAAATAAAAGGTTCAAACATAACATTATTGTTTGTATACGTGGACGATATAATAATAACTAGGACTTGTGATGAAGAAATTGAAGATCTGATCAGGAAACTAGATAAGTCTTTTGCCTTGAAAAACTTTAGAAGGCTGAACTACTTTCTTGGTTTCCACATAACCAGAACAAAAGACTCATTGTTCATGTGTCAGTCCAAATATATCACAGATCTTGTTATTAAAATCAATAACACCAATGACAATAGGTGTTATGTTTGGAAGGTTCAATGAAAAATCATTTGAGAACAAGACACTCTACATATCTGTTATAGGCTCATAGTAGTATGTAACATTATCACGACCAGAAATTACCTTTGTTGTAAATAAGCTCAGCTAATACATGAATCATCTAGCTGATATCCACTGGAAAGCCTACAAAAGAATTCTAAGATATTTTAAAGAAACCTCACATTTTGAGTTAACTTTTGACAAAGTAAAAATGTTAAACTTGGAAGGGTTCTCATATGCCGACTGGGTTAGTGATAATGAAGACAAAAAATCGATAAGTAGTTACTGTGTTTTCTTAGGGAGAAATTTCATCTTTCAAAGCTCAAAAAAATAGAATGTTGTTGCTAGATCAAGTGTTGAATCCAAATACAGAGCTCTACTACATATTGCAATAAAAATGAGTTGGTTAAGATCTCTTCTATCTGAGATTAAAATTAGCTTTAATTCACCCTCAATAATATGGTCAGATGGCTTGAGTGTTGCTGTTTTAGTCAACGATTTAGTACATCAAAAAAGAACGAAGCACATCGAAATTGATGTTTACTTTGTTCGTTATAAAATTGCGAGGAATTGAATGATCTTTACATTCTAACTAATGATCAAGTAGCA
>JAXCLQ010000006.1:7943230-7956580 GCA_035584115.1 Cedrela odorata | reverse complement strand
TTTTTTTTTTTTATTCTGTTGACATTCTAGTCAGAGTACTACCAAAAGTTGATATGATTATTTTGTTTGAAAATCAATCAGATTGGACAGTTTTTACTCTTCCATTAAGGAAATAAATCTACCCACAAATTGTGAAAATCAGGCTTAAACTCTGGTGGCATTGTTCTACTAGGAGAAGCAAAATCACAATAACCTGCAACAAATGGAAACATAGTGGTGGGGGGGTTCTTGTTTGCTCTGGACCAGCATTTTCCATTCCTATCTGAAACTGAGTTGGCCTGGAGTAGGCAGAAACTGAAACCGAAGAAACTTGTCTTCAATGGGCAAGCAGACAACTGGTTTCCTTTTGAGTTAAGCGAAGTAATGTGGTAATTTGAAGGACAAGTTAAGGCATTTAGCAGACTTGTTGTCTGCAGAAATAAGCTGATTGCTTGAGTCTTCAGTCTTTAGATTTTCAAGCTGCAGACATGTTGCAGACAGTGTTTATGGACTCTAACTGTTAGTTTTGTTGTGTATAATAATATGATTTACGGAATGTTTCGGTTCACGGGTTCTCACTTCTAATTGACAACCACTGTGAAATCGAATTATCAATCTCTGTAAAACATTAGCTGCTAAGTGAAAGAAGACGTTTATTAAATATTCTAAATTTTTAATAATTTTATTTTCAAAATTAAAGCACAAACATAATAGTTGATCTAATAATAAAAAATAATTATGTCTACATAAATAATAAATTAGTCCTAAGTTTATAATTTATACTTTAATGAAAGATAATAAACAAAACAAAAATTTATCCTAGGTTTTACCATTTGACATGTAATTTACCTTTTAAATATGTTAATAGTACAACTCTGGCCCCACGTTCGAGTAATACAAATTTTTAGAAAAAGAAGAAACTTGCGAAAGTGGCATCAAGAAATTGCGTTTTCCCTGTTTCTGCCATTGGCGACCAACAACCAAACCACTGAGCAATCAATCTGCTCATAAGAGAGCATCTACGTCTTCGCTCCAACGTTAAATTCTAGTTTACTTAATTGATACTCTGTACTTCTACGTATATATAAATAATCCTACAAGCTACATGGGTTGCTCCGGTTCTCTTCCTGGTATGTAAATGGAAAATTAAATCTTAATGCTGAGTTATTGAAACTAATTGAATATGCATATGTTTAATTTTTGAGCTGAAAAGTAGTGGGTTTGATTGAGATTTGTGTGATTTTTTGAATTGGCATATGACCGGGGAATAGTAATATAGTTTTGGGGTTCTGTAACTCGGGTCTGTTTGTTTCTTTTAAGCTGTGATTTGGGAACCCTTTGTTAGTTTTTGTTGAATCTGGTTGATTTGAGATGGAAAGGATAGAGCTTGATGGAGAATTTGTGAACTTGGTTTCTAATTTGGGAGGACCAGGAGGTAGTGGGATGGGTTGAAGTTTAAGGGTTTCTATTTGTTTTGTTTTAATTTAGGGTTTTCATGAGTTTGAAATCGGTGATTCATCTGGGAATTTTTGTTGAATTTAATTTATTTTTGATTTTTTTGGTGTTTGCAGATAGGAATTCTGTGGCGTCAAATGGACTTAACAATGCAGAAAATGGCGGGTCACCTGATGCAAAAAACCTTCGTGTTAAGGTAGTTTTCCTGGGTAAATGTTAGTTTAATCATTACATTAGTTGTAAGCATCTTATATTTGCTTCTCTTGTTCTCTTCTTTTTGGATGAAGCATACCCGCCTTAGTAAGTTTGCTAATGAGATTTTTTTTTTACTGAATTTAACTAACCTTATTGTTCTTTTTCTGTGCAGCTAGTTCTATTAGGTGATTCAGGCGTTGGGAAAAGCTGTATTGTTCTTCGCTTTGTTCGTGGCCAGTTTGACCCAACATCCAAGGTATGGAATAAGTCATTGCTCTATACTTTGCCAGAAGTGTCATTAAAACTGTGCCTTCTATGCCTTGCAGCAAGTCCATGAAGCACCCCTAGAGTACTTAAAACATGCAATTTGCTAAAATGCAAAGCAGAAGAAGTTTGCCTTTTATCATTCAGATTTAAAAATGGAATTCAAGTCATTTTTATCTGTCGGATTGGCATCCAAATTAAAAGTATTCCTTCATTAAGTGATCTTTCCACCATTCTTATGGTGAGCTACATTGAATACGTATATCACTCATGCTAAAGTCAATCCTCTGCATGATTTGGGTCTACAACTTTTGTGCTATTGCACAACAATCTAACCAGTTGAGCTAGTTGGATAATATGATTTCATTACCTGTTTAATTTATTTTTTTGTGTGTTTTTTGATCTATTTTCATTGTGATTATTATTACTATCTTTGAATAAAAGAATGAGCATTTTACTTCAACAGGTCATATTTCATTTTATGCGTTGTACTCAAGCTCTTTGAGAACTTCATACTTAAATATGCCTTCACCTTGTAAAATTATATAACACGGCTCCAAATACTTCTTGTTGTATGAGAATATCCATGTGCTCTCTTAAAGGCCCTTGAAGTTGTTTCGTCACAAATTTACTCGTATTTGTTGGTGCTTATACTATCAGGTTACTGTTGGAGCTTCGTTCTTGTCACAGACAATAGCTTTGCAAGATTCTACAACAATTAAGTTTGAAATATGGGACACAGCTGGTCAAGAAAGGTATTTTACCCACAATCCTCTTGCATAGCTACATCATTTGAAGTATAGTTTTCATAGGAAACTCTCATATTATCTTTCCTTTTATTTTATTTTTATTGTGGGACCAGCTCTCCTCTCTCTCTCTCTCTCTCTCTCTCTCTCTTATTTATTATTACATTTTTTGCTGGAGAATTTTAATTGTCTACTGTTTTCTCTCAGATATGCTGCATTGGCACCACTATATTACAGAGGTGCTGCTGTTGCAGTTATTGTGTATGATATAACAAACCCAGAGTCATTTACCAAAGCGCAATACTGGGTTAAGGTAGTTTTATTTGGATTGTTTCATTTCCTTATTTCACTTTCTTTTTCGGTTATATAAATTTCTGTTGGAAATCCTTTTTGTTTTCTGAACCATGGGTTTGACTGAGGTTATTAGACTATTTGGTAGCCTTTGCTGCGAGTGTGTGATGATTTGAATAGCTTGTTTTACATTACAGATTGATCATCAACTGTTCTAGTCTAGGGTTGAAATCCAAATTAATGCTAAAAAGTTGTTAATGTTTAGTGCATATGTTTTTTTGGCATGATGAAGCATTAACAGTTTTTCATCGTCACTTAGGCAACAGTATTTCTGGAATGAGTTGACATCGACATGTGGGTGTGCCTGTTGATTGTTGTGTCCTAATCCTGACCCAAAAGAAATTGGGGTTCTGCTGTGTTAAATAGAAGTGTCTGTTCAACTTGGTTATAATTTGCTATTGACTCTCTTCAAACCTGTTTCTGCGCATGACTGATTAATTTTTACCATCAAACAGGAGCTACAAAAACATGGGAGTCCTGATATAGTCATGGCTTTAGTTGGTAACAAAGCCGATCTTCATGAGAATCGAGAAGTTCAAGCTCAAGTAAGTGCAAATCTCCATGGGTGTATTAAAGTTTCTGCAGAATTTTCATTAATTTTCTAAATCAAATCCGTGTTTATCTGCAAACTTGTCGTTTGTTATTGCTGATTTCACATGTTATGTTATATTTTGAAGGATGGCATTGATTATGCAGAGAAGAATGGAATGTTCTTTATTGAAACATCTGCTAAGACTGCAGATAATATAAATCAGCTATTTGAGGTAATTCTTATGTGTGTTTTAAATTATATAACTGTGAACAGTTTATATAGCTCTGGTTAACTGCCATTGGCATCTTCAACTGTGGTATTATTGATGGAGTTTTTAAGAAATGTTCTCTTTGATATTTATGGTTATCTCTAAGGTTCTGATGTTTTTTCAGTTATTTAAATTACTCTTTGAATGTATAATGGAAGGGTGGGTTTAATAAGGTATGACAATGGATGACCTTAGGCTTCAGACTGAGTAGTAAATGGTGGCTTCATCTGCACAATCTTGTACCTTTTTTTTTTATTTTTTTATTTTTTATTTTTATCACAATCACATGGAAAGAAGCGGTAGTTTAGCGGATGTGACTGAAGCAAATTACACTGTGCTAATCCTGAACTCGATGACCTTTGGAAACCTGAAGATAATAATATTCTATTGTTTCAATCTATAAACTAGTGATCAGTATAAATTAGGAAGAATAAATCCATAAATAGGAAATTTCAATAAAGTTCTTATTGAAGGAGAATACCTTTATATGTTGCTTGACATGGTTGGTGAACTTTCCTGTAACATTTTCATTCTGATCAGTGACTTACAAAAGCACAATGTCTGTATGTTGCAACTACTAATAAAAACTCACAATGTATTTTGTATCATCTGCAAGCATTTTCTTGGATAACCACCAACAGTATTAGTAGACCGGCACATAACAGCCTTACTTGGAATGTATATTCCATTCTGTTCTGTTTCTCGCTGATTGAAGAATTCTTTGTAAACCGGTTACTGACATCATGTTTTTTCTTCTGGCAGGAAATTGCTAAGAGACTTCACCGCCCATCGACTTCATGATCGTGGATTCTTGAACCTGAAGTGGAGCTCCTAGTATTTGTTACTTATGGGAATCTATATGCTTTTCATATCAAAAGTTTTATGTATATTGTGATATATCCTGTGATGGTTCTGGGTTTGATTTGAAATTTTAGTTGCAACTGCACTACGAATCTGACTTGGATACTTCCCTTCTAACCATTGCCGTCACAAATGATGTAAACTAAGAGTTAAAACCATTGATTGTTTCAGCTTTTAGGATGGGATTTATAACTTGGGAATGTGATGGATTTGTCATACATGCTTCTTTATAATGCAGAGAGTCTTCCGTGCACGCACCACCTCACTGTGTAATATCTGATGTAGAAAATCATCACCAATCGGTTCAGTTTGGTCAAATTAAAATGGATTTTGAACAACCCTGGCGCCCTTAATCAGTTTTCTAATTACATTTATGTTGTGATTTTGTCCATTAGTATGCAACTTGCACTTGCTTTGACCCAAACCCAAAAGGAGCCACTCTCCGAATTGTTCAGCTTGACAAATATGTTTTACTCTTGCCAAAATAACTAAAAGGCCCTTGATTATTATAATTTAGTGAATATTAGCGGTCAAAATTCAATGTCCTAGGGGTGAATTAATCATTTCAATTAGAGTAGGGGACTTAATTGTTACAAATGAATAAATTGCGTCTATTTTTGTGGAAATTTAAAGACCAGGGACCCGGATGTTCGACGGTCGTGATCGGGTAATAATGAAATGGGACCCAAGAATATTACGGTGATATTATTCAATACCGACTTTTATTTTAGCCAACCAAAAATGCATGATTAAATTAAAATTTAAAGAAAAAGAAAAGCGACGCGTGCGATCCACGTAATTGGTAAGATAGTCCATGTCAAATGTGATTGTGACACGTCTGCGCATTAGGCGCCGGCATTTTTCACCCTCTTTCCGCCAACGCGGCGGTGACTTACCACACGTAATTCCACTGAACACGGTTTGACACGTCAGCAAAATGGTGATTCGTTTCGCTGTATGAACTGGGCTGGTTTTGCTTGTTGACTCGTGAAGACTGCCGTGTCGTGAGGTGTGTTGTTGTGTCCATTATTATTACTATTATTATTTTAAAATTTTATTTTAAAAAAATGATTATAATGTGTTATAATAATTGAAATGATTTATAGATATTAATATTAAACAACAATAGCTGATAAATTTATATTACAAACATTGTTATAAAAGCTCAATTTGAATTTATCATAAACAAATATTAATAATTTTTTATTAATTTATTTTTAGGAACATTTTTACAAATAAAAATGGTTTTAATTATTTACAAAATAAAATTCTATTCATTTTATTTTATTTTTATTTTATTTTATATATAAAATTTGTAATTAAATATTGAAACCAAAGCTTGTATAAATCTCATTCCAAGAACAATCTAGGAAGTTCGGCTTGTCTTTTAAGTTTTGGGAATTTGGCTCAAAGCAAAGCAGAAGTCTTGGATCGTTCCGGGAATAAATCGTAACTAGCTATTGACGATTCTGCCCTGCGCGGGAAGACGAACGATAGCTGGTAAATGCGCCATAGGTGACCGGTTCACACAAACGGTTTTCCTATAATGACAGAAATACCCCTACCTTAGCCCAATTTCTTGAAAAGTTTGTGAATTGTGAATAATTTTTTTTTTTTAAATATATATTTAATATTATTACATAACCCCTAATAGAAGCATACTTAAAATCCCAAAATTTTAATAATTCTAATATGATAGCAAATCGACTCTAACATTTAGATTTACCATTCTTGAGCAATTAGTGATGAATGTAACAATTTATAAATATTTTTCTTTTTGAATTTTATTATTGATAGAATTAAAATACTTTTCAAATTGACATTATTTGTTGACTATATGTGTTTTCAAAGTTTTATATGATCCAAGTCTTCGATCTTATTCCTAATAAAATTGAAAGAAATTTTGAATAGGTCAATCACTTATAAATAATATTATTAATTAAATTTAGAATGAAAATTACATGATTTTAATTTATAAACATTTAATATTCATTCTCTATTTATTAAATTATTAACAATACCAATTATAAAAACAAAGAGAAGAAAAAGTCGTTGATGTCACAATAAGAATGAGGTCAGAACTCAGAATTGAGCTCATCTCAGCAGTAGACTCGGTAATCAACTCATTATTAATTCATAATCAAACTATCAGACTACAGTAATCTTAATGAAATTATTTGTCTTTTTCTTTTGTTTAACCCCCAAACTTTCTCTTTCTATCTTCAACCCAACGTTGCTTGTTTTTGTGAATCGCTTCTCTGCTACTTAATCCAAGAAAAACCATTTGAATCCTCTCCATTTCCTCATCTGGGTATCCCTTATTTCCATCAATAGCTTTAATTTTGAAATCAAATTTTAATTTTTGTTTTTGGTGGCTGAATTTAGTTGACTCACATGAAATATGTGCTCTTCGTTGTAATCCACTAAACCGAGTCTACTTTACTCGATTTCAGCCTCTAATTCGAGTTCTGAAATTAAAATTTGATTTTTCTTTTTTTGGGGTGATTTCTTAAACTAGGTTTGGTAATTGAATTTTGGTGAAGAAAATGGGACTTACAAACCCAGGACCCGAGGTACTGAGTCGACTCATTGACTCAGTGAAGGAGGTCTCCGGATTACCCGAGTGCAAAAACGTTTTCAAGAAAATTCATGGGAATCTGGTACGTAGAATCAAGCTATTGAGTCCTTTGTTTGAGGAATTGAGAGATAGCAATAAAGAGCTTTGTCAAGAAGAGATAGAAGGCTTTGAATTGTTGAGAGCTGCTTTGGATTCGTCTATTGAGCTTCTCAAATCGTCCAATGATGGGAGCAAGCTGTATCAGGTACTGTTATTGTTCAACTTTTTGTTTGGCTTCTGATCAAATAAGCTTATGATTCTATCTTATGTTGTTTTGCTATTGACATAATTTGGATTATAATGTGTTAAAGTGGTTGTATTATGTTCATCTTGGTGAAGGTCGTTGTAGGGCATATGAGGCTTAATCCTTTTTTTTTTTTTTTTGGTTCTGAAATTTGGAGATTGAAAATTGTGGAAGTTGTTTCATTGCTGCATTTCTAGGCGTGGAATTTGGATTAAGATTGTTTTTGCATATTGTGTGTTTGATTACTGGAAATTGAATCGAAGAAAATAAAAGAAAAGAGAAAATCTAAATCATATTTAACCATCTTTAACATTGTAGAATTATCTAGCTGCATCCTTGTGTAGAATTATCTAACTGCATCCTTGTGTTAAATACTACATGATAAAATGGTAAAGCTAATGGAGGAAGAAGGATAATCTCCAACTAGTTTGGAATTAAAGTTATCTGAGTTCTGTTGAACTGAATATGCACATTTATTTTGGTCCTGAATATTCTGTTATTTGTGCCTGAGATAGATATGGATTTGCCTATACCCGAAGCTTCTTCATGTCTTTATAGGAGGATACATGTTGCTCGAGGTTCATCTAGTCAAGATATAGAAAAATGGTGCCGATGTCCAAAACTCTAGTTTATGCATTTTCGCCTTCTCTTATCTTTAATATAATGTGGGAAAGAGATAGTTGTTCTTTCACTTGTGCAGGCTCATATTCGCACTAAATTTGTGCTTGTTATCCTTCACAAGTATTCTTATCAGAACTTCAAAAATTATCATTTTTATCCCTGGGTTGCACTCCACTTTCACTTTCTGAATGCCTATGGGCTTCAAATTCTTTGATTTTCACTGAACAAAAGCACTCGGTAAGTTATTGATTTTGAGCTGATCAATGCTTCCAATTTTACAGTGTTTGCAAAGGGACAAGATAGCGGCACAGTTTCACCAACTGACAGAACAAATTGAAGCAGCATTGGGCAAGATTCCTTATGATAAACTTGATTTATCAGAGGAAGTTCGGGAACAGGTACTTCAAAAAACAAATTTGATTGTTGTGGAAAACTTACTAGAAATATATCAATGTTCTTTACTTTTCTATTTTCATTTGAACTGTCTACATACTTTCAGGGAGAGAGAGATCTTGATCAGAAATTAGTTTTAACTAAATGTATGAGTTAGCATAAAATTGTTTAAATATCCCAAAGTGTTAAGAATTGATTTTTTTTTTCTTTTCTTTCCTGCCTTTTCAGATTGAACTTGTGCATGTTCAGTTCAAAAGAGCTAAAGGAAGACCAGACTTGCCTGATTTACAATTGGATCACGATTTAGCTATAGCACAGAAAGAAAAAGATCCAGACCCCATGATACTAAGAAGACTTTCAGAAAAGTTGCATCTTAGAAGTATCAATGATTTAAAAAAGGAGTCTTTTGCTTTTCATGAATTGGTCGTCACAAGTGTTGGAGATCCTGGGGACTGCTTTGAGATGATATCAAACCTGCTTAAAAAGCTAAAAGACTTTGTGCTGACTGAAAATCCTGAAGCGGAACTCCCTGAGGGCGAGAAGGGCTTGATTAGACACAGATCCCCAGTTATCCCTGATGATTTCCGGTGTCCAATTTCTCTTGAATTGATGAAAGATCCTGTGATTGTCTCTACTGGACAGGTTTAACTGGCACTGCACTTTAAATTTCACAGATTTGTTTCTATATTGATAGCCATTATTCATAAAATATTCTACTTCGTTTTGCAGACGTATGAAAGATCCTGTATTCAGAAGTGGTTGGATGCAGGCCACAAGACCTGTCCAAAAACACAGCAGACACTGCTGCACACAGCCCTAACGCCCAACTACGTTTTGAAAAGTCTGATTGCTTTTTGGTGTGAGAGCAATGGTGTTGAGCTTCCTAAAAATCAAGGGGCCTGTAGAAGCAAAAAATCAGGAAGCAGTGTTTCTGATTGTGACCGTACTGCTATTGTTTCCTTGTTAGGGAAATTAGCAAATGGGAATGTGGAAGAACAGAGAGCCGCTGCTGGTGAGCTCAGGTTATTGGCCAAAAGGAATGCAGATAATAGAGTGTGTATTGCGGAGGCAGGAGCCATTCCACTGCTTGTAGAGCTGTTATCATCAACGGATACTCGGACACAGGAGCATGCTGTTACGGCACTTCTCAACCTTTCCATAAATGATATCAACAAGGGATCAATAGTAAATGCAGGAGCTATTCCTGATATAGTAGATGTGCTGAAAAATGGCAGTATGGAGGCCAGAGAAAATGCAGCTGCAACCCTTTTCAGTTTGTCCGTTATTGATGAGAACAAGGTGGCGATAGGAGCAGCTGGAGCAATCCCTGCTCTCATTAAATTGCTTTGCGAAGGGACTCCAAGAGGAAAGAAGGATGCTGCCACTGCAATTTTTAATCTTTCTATCTACCAGGGAAACAAGGCGAGGGCTGTCAGGGCTGGTATTGTGCCACCACTTATGATATTGTTGAAGGATGCCGGAGGTGGAATGGTGGATGAAGCACTGGCAGTATTGGCCATTCTTGCAAACCATCAAGAAGGGAAGGTAGCAATCGGTCAGGCTGAGCCAATTCCAGTTTTAATGGAGGTTATAAGGACTGGTTCTCCACGCAACCGGGAGAATGCTGCAGCGGTTTTGTGGTCTTTATGTTCCAACGACTTGGAGCAGGTAAAAGCGGCAAGGGAGCTTGATGCAGAAGAGGCATTGAGGGAACTCTCAGAGAATGGTACTGACAGAGCCAAGAGAAAAGCTGGAAGTATACTAGAGCTTCTTCAACAGATTGATGTGGCTGTTACTTCACAATAACACAGTTTCAGGTTCTATATTTCTTCTGTTCTGGTGCTGCCATTGGTACGTAAAAGCACCAACTTATAGAAATATTATATTTCAGGAAATTGTGAAGAAAATAAAGAGATTCTCGAGTTATATACTTCATTGTTTCAAATGGACTTGTTAATGTATAAAGAAATTATGCAAGGACGGTGAGATTAATTGGATAATTCCCAGCAATTGAAGTTTGGAAGTGAGGAGCAGACAGGATTTACTATATTTTTATTCTGAAAGTAAAACTTTTAATATTCATGTTTAGAGAAAATGTTTTGAAAATTGATTAATAGATTACTTTTAACCCTCACAAAATTAAAACTTTTAACAAAAACGATTAGAAAGTTTTTATGACTAATCAAGTATATTTTGTATTTGATTGAGATAGATACTTTAAATTCACAGTAAATATAAAATTAGTTTAAAAAAAATAATTAATGAATTAAGTAAAACTAAATTAACTGTTATTTGATTTAAAAATACATAATTTCTTAAATAAATTGATCATTGTATTTTAAAATTAAATAAAAATAATATAAATACAAACATATCCTAAAATTTCTTTTATTTTGAAGAAAATGCGTTGCCATTATTATTCCATATTATTTAGTTTGCATTTCAAGAATTTTGTTACTAATATATATATATATATATATATGTATGTATGTATGTATGTGAATTAGGGGAAATTAGTATAAACAAATTTAAAACAAACAGTTTGCAAAATCAATGCATCAGATAAATGAGCAAAAAATCAAGCAACAAATCACAGAAAGTATGCGGAAAAGCATGCTTAACATTCTCAAAGCAAAGCTCACATTCTAACCCAATAAGATGTATTATTATTACACACCAAACACAAAATATAATTTAAAAGGAAAAAAAAAAAAAAATAAAGTCACTTGAAAGACAAAATGTAAAAGAACTTTAAAAGTCAACCCGAATTCTCCAAGAATGTTTCAGCCAAGCTATTGCCATTAATGATTTTCGTGGTTCCAACAATCAGATCATACGCCATTCCTTCCTGTAAGCCAGAGTAGGATAATCAATTAGAGGAATTTGAACTAACCAGAGAGAACGGATATTATTATAACTGTTCATCAATCTGGCAACAAAATCAATCCACTCCAATAAGCAGTATACTATGGTTGCAAGATCAAGATAATACTTGAGTATCCAGTTTCAAATAATTTAAAGGAGGGTACATTTTTCGTCAAATGGCAATGGAATTATTTTTAAAACTCGAAATTGGAACGGTGAAGCTTCAAACCACGTGGTATTGCCTGGTCTTAATATTGTTCAGCTGTTCGAGAAGTCCATTTTTGAGACATTTTTAAATAAGTGAAATTACCTAATGGTGCCAAAAGGGTACGAACCATGCATCAGAAACAAGAGAGAAGAAAAGAGAAGAAAGCTAAGACCTACATCATCAAGTACAAGAAATTCCAAATTGAATGCAGTATCATCCATGAAACAAATTTCGTAATTCAGATTTTAAATGAGAAACTTTGGGTCTGTGTGATAGAGAAGATAATGTAAGAAGCAAAATGAAGTACCTGAGCACTGAGAAATCGTAAAGCGGAAATTTCAGCAAATGTTACCCCTCCGATGAAGACTACAAGTACTAGGGAGCGCCTTCCATCAGCAACTCTGAAATATGTTTAAGCATTGTTACGATAAAGCAAAGTAAATGAAGATCCTAACTGTTACACAATACAAATTGGGAACAACAATTTAGACAGAGATGTGAACAAAAGATACCAATAAAATGCTTTACATTTCTATAAATAAGAACAAAATGACAGTTTGAGCAGTATCCTAGATTTTTTTATATGTATAAAAAAAAAAATCACTCACTTGTCTATAGAGGACAAGGAGCCTTGCGACGTGTCAAATGATTGACTGCTTGAGAACTTACCCTGTAGAATAGAAATGGTACAAGATGTTAATAGTAAAACATATCCATAGGACTTAAAATGCAACAATCATGAAAGAGGTGGTGGGAAGAATGTGCATGTGTAGAAAAGGAAGCCCTTTTAATTAATGACGGAAATACTACACCATGCATGAATATTTTAAAATGGTGCAACATACCAACCAGAAAAAATGCAACAGAAAGAAAAAATCAAATAAAAGAGATGAGTGTGCTGACTCTTTTTGTTTCATAATGGGGTCCAGGCAACAGCTTCAGAATTTCTTCCATTGGACGCCTGAGGAGCATTTGAAAAACAAAAGATCATCTATAAAGTTCCCATATAGAATGAATATATTAGAAAGTTCGTGGTCAATAACTCAAAAAAGGCTACCCAGAAAGGTATCATCATCTATTTGTAATGTTTCAGATGACAATGGAGACAGTATATTACCAAAACACATTGCAATTTGGAAAATCTACATAACACGATGATAATGAATACACAAACTAAGAAAATATTGTTTTCTTAAATATGGAGGACTACAGGTATACCTACCTTGAAAACGACACGATGTCACGCCAAATAACAGAAAATGCAGCTAAATACCCATTTTCCATTCCAGAACATTTTCTTTTTCTGAAAACTATGCAAAACTGAACAAGGCATTTGCACTTTGCAAATTCTTACTTCAGAATATGCTTATTGCTATCACATGGGGGTAGAGGTTCTGATTGCCTGTGATTCACAAGTGAATGCAATGAACTATTTATGAATTCGGTGTAAGCAAATGTCTATGGCACAAAGTTACAGAAATTTGGGAGAATTCTGAAGTTGGGGAACATTATAGAGAAACTTCATGAAGTATATTAAAAGAGAGAGAGGGAGGGAGTGTGAAATTATCTGAATTACCTAAAACACACAATATTTATATCAATTGCATGATCACAATATATCTGACTTAGTATATTCATGATTTCAGAAACCAATCATCATAAATTTAAACCAGACTGGCAAGGATAAAACTTAATTTTTAGATAATCTCAAATTACAAAAAATTAAGAAGAAGGAAAAAAGATAAAAAAGA
>JAXCLQ010000006.1:7929931-7943130 GCA_035584115.1 Cedrela odorata | reverse complement strand
TTTAGACTTTGTAGTATTTGTATATTTTGAATTGTTTACATTTAGTTTTATGACTATATTATTATATTTTTATACTTCTAGTTGATTGAAAATATATATTAGATACTTGGACTTTTAATATGTATTTAAATTTATGTAGTTGTATTATATATTAAGAATTTAATATAAGTAATGTTGTTAATTTTTAGAATTTTTAATGTGTTTTAATAATATTGTTTTACTTTAAATATATTGTAAAAATTTTAAAATTTGATATGTTTAAGAAGATTTTATTTAATTTTTTTAAAAAAATTAAAAAAATTAAAAAAAGATCTAGGCCTGTCAAAAGCCCAGTTCGGCCCTGGTCCCATTTGGATCAGGCTTTTATTTTAATTAAAATAACCAAAATGCCTTTTAATAATTAATGTCTTTATTTGTGAAATTGTAAAAACTAGGGACCCGGATGCTTACCCCTTTTAAGAAAATTAAAAAAAAAAGGATTAACCGGCGACATGATGAAATGGGACCCAAGAATCTACGGTGACGATATTCTTTACCTGACTTTAATTTGTCAACCAACGCAACACACGTGCCGTCATCGTATTTGGCTCGGTCATCAATGTCAAACGTGATTGTGACACGTTGCCGCCTTTATCCTCCATTTCTTCCAACGCGATGACTTCCGCACGTAATTCAACCAAACACGCTTCAATGATATATATATTCAAATATTTTATTTTTGTAAATTAAATTTTTTTATAATTAAATATTGTCAGGAAGTTCGGTTTGTCCTTGAGTTTAGGGCATTCGGCTAAAAGCCAAGCCGTAGTCTTGGATCGTTCCGGGAACAAATCATAACCGTCTATTGACTATTCTGCGCGGGAAGATGAACATTTGCAGATCAACGCGCCAACGGTTTTCCTTTAATGACAGAAATACCCTTTAAATTTACGTTATTTATTAGTTGACTTTCTGTATTTTCAAGCTTTGTATGAGGTCACAAATGGCAGAGAAAAAGTACTTAGAAAATAAAAACAGAGAAAAAGTCCTTAAATTAGGTCATAAGGGAGCTCATTTCTTCCTACTCCTTCAACAGTAAACCAGTAAATCGGTAATCAACTCATTCTCACTAATTAATCCGTAATCACAATCAGACTACAGTAATCTTAATAACAATTATTTTTCTTAATTTTTATAAATATATATATTTGTTTTGTTAAACCCTTGAGCTTTCTATCTGTATCTTCAACCCAACGTTGCTTGTTCTTGTAGAATCGCTTCTCTGCTTCTTAAGCCAAGCAAACCCATTTGAATTCTCTCTATTTTCTCATATGGGTATCTTTTTTTTCCATCAATAGCTTCAATTTTAAAATCAAATTTTGAATTTTGTTTTTGGTAGCTGAATTTAGTTGACTCACATGAAATATGCTCTCTTCGTTGTAATCCACCAAACCGAGTCGAATCCACTCGATTTCAGCCGCTAATTCGAATCCTGAGATTAAATTTTGATTTTTTTTGGGTGATTTCTTAAATTGGGTTCGTAGTTCAATTTTGGTGAAGAAAATGGGACTTACAAATCCAGGACCCGAGGTATTGGGTCGACTCATTGACTCAGTGAAGGAGGTGTCCGGATTACCCGAGTGCAAAAACGTTTTCAAGAAAATGAATGGGAATCTGGTACGTAGAATCAAGCTATTGAGTCCTTTGTTTGAGGAATTGAGAGATAGCAATGAAGAACTTTGTGAAGAAGAGATAAAAGGCTTTGAATTGTTGAGGGCTGCTTTGGATTCGTCTATTGAGCTTCTCAAATCGTCCACTGATGGGAGCAAGCTGTATCAGGTACTGTTATTGTTCAACTTTTGGTTTGGTTTCTGAGAAAATAAGCTTATGGTTCCATCTATATGTTATGTTGTTTGCTTTCGAAAGAATTTGGATTAAAATGAGTTAAAGTGGTTGTATTATGTTCATCTTAATGAAGGTTGTGGTTGGCCACACGAGGCTTAATCCTTATTTTTTTTGGTTCTGAAATTTGGCGATTGAAAATTGTGGAAGTTGTTTCATTGCTTCATTCCTAGGCTTGGAATTTGGATTAAGATTGTTTTTGCGTCTTGCGTGTTTGATTGCTGGAAATTGAATCAAAGAAAATCTAAAATCATATTTAACCATCTTTAGCATTGTAGAATCATCTAGCTGCTTCCTTGTGTTAAATACTATATGATAAAATGGTGAAGCTAATGGATGAAAAAGGATCATCTCCAACTAGTTTGGAATTATGGCTTATCTGAGTTCTGTTGAACTGAATATGCACAATTATTTTGGTGACTAATATTATGTTATTTGTGCCTGAGATAGATATGGATCTGCCTATGCCCGAAGCTTCTTCGTGTCTTTCTAGAAGGATACATGTTACTTGTGGTCCATCTAGTCAAGATATAGAAAAACAGAGCCAATGTCCTAAACTCTAGTTTATGCATTTTCACCTTCTCTTTTCTTTAATATAGAATGTAAGACAAGGATAGTTGTTCTTTCACTTGAACAGGCTCGTATTCACACTAAATTTGTTCGTGTTATCCTTCACAAGTATTCTTATCATCAGAACTTCAAAAATTTTCATTTTTATCACCGGGTTGCACTCCACTTTCACTTTCTGAATGCCTTCAGGCTTCAAATTCTTTCACGTTCAGTGAACAAGCACACGGTAAGTTACTTATTTTGAGCAGATCATTGCTTCCCATTTTACAGTGTTTACAAAGAGACAAGATAGCGGCACAGTTTCACCAGCTGACAGAACAAATTGAAGCAGCATTGAGCGAGATTGCTTATGATAAACTTGATTTATCAGAGGAAGTTCGAGAACTGGTACTTCAAAAAACAAATTTGATTGTTGTGGAAAATTTACTGGAAATATATCATTGTTCTTTACTCTTCTATATTCATTTGAACCGTCTACATACTTTCAGGGAGAGAGAGATCTTGATCAGAAATTAGTTTTAATTCACTGTAACAGTTAGCATAAAATTGTTTAAATATTCCAAAATGTTGACAATTGATATTTTTTTTTTCTTTTCTCCCGTCTTTTCAGATTGAACTTGTGCATGTTCAGTTTAGAAGAGCTAAAGGAAGACCAGACTCACCTGATTTACAATTGGATCGTGATTTAGCTATAGCACAGAAAGAAAAAGATCCAGACCTCGTGATACTAAGAAGACTTTCAGAAAAGTTGCATCTTAGAAGTATCAATGATTTGAAAAAGGAGTCTCTTGCTTTGCATGAATTGGTCATCACAAGTGGTGGAGATCCCGGGGCCTGCTTTGAGATGATATCAACCCTGTTTAAAAAGCTAAAACACTATGTGCTGACTGAAAATCCTGAAACGGAACTCTCTCAGGGCGAGAAAGGACTGATTAAACACATATCCCCAGTTATCCCGGATGATTTCCGATGCCCAATTTCTCTTGAATTGATGAAAGATCCTGTGATTGTCTCTACTGGACAGGTTTAACTGGCACTACACTTTAAATTTCACAGATTTGTTTCTATATTGATAGCCATTATTCATAAAATATTATACTTCCTTTTGCAGACATATGAAAGATCCTGTATTCAGAAGTGGTTGGATGCAGGCCACAGGACCTGTCCAAAAACACAGCAGACCCTGCTGCACACAGCCCTAACGCCCAACTATGTTTTGAAAAGTCTGATTGCTTTGTGGTGTGAGAGCAATGGTGTTGAGCTTCCTAAAAATCAAGGTGCCTGTAGAACCAAAAAATCAGGAAGCAGTGTTTCTGATTGCGACCGTGCTGCTATTGTTTCCTTGTTAGGGAAATTAGCAAATGGGAATGTGGAAGAACAAAGAGCCGCTGCTGGTGAGCTCAGATTATTGGCCAAAAGGAATGCGGATAATAGAGTGTGTATTGCGGAGGCAGGAGCCATTCCGCTACTTGTAGAACTGTTATCATCAGCGGATACTCGGACACAGGAGCATGCTGTTACAGCACTACTAAACCTTTCCATAAATGATAATAACAAGGGATCAATTGTTAATGCAGGAGCTATACCTGATATAGTAGATGTGTTGAAAAACGGCAGTGTGGAGGCCAGAGAAAATGCAGCTGCAACCCTTTTTAGTTTGTCTGTTATTGATGAGAACAAGGTGGCAATAGGAGCCGCTGGAGCGATCCCTGCTCTCATTAAATTGCTTTGCGAAGGGACTCCAAGAGGAAAGAAGGATGCTGCCACGGCAATTTTTAATCTTTCGATCTATCAGGGAAACAAGGCGAGGGCTGTCAGGGCTGGTATTGTGCCAACACTGATGACATTGCTGAAGGATGCCGGAGGTGGCATGGTGGATGAAGCACTGGCAATTTTGGCCATTCTTGCAGGCCATCAAGAAGGGAAGGTAGCAATCGGTCAGGCTGAGCCAATTCCAGTTTTAATGGAGGTTATAAGGACTGGTTCTCCACGCAACCGGGAGAATGCTGCAGCAGTTTTGTGGTCAGTATGCACGGGCGACTTGGAGCTGGTAAAAGTAGCAAGGGAGCTTGAAGCAGAAAAGGCATTGAGGGAACTCTCAGAGAATGGTACTGACAGAGCCAAGAGAAAAGCTAGTAGTATACTAGAGCTTCTTCAACAGATTGATGTGGCTGTTACTCCACAATAAAATAATTTTCAGGTTCTAGAATTCTTCTTTTCTTTTGTTTCAAATGGGCTTTGTCTATGTACAGAGAAATTATGCAAGGATGGTGTGGTTAATTGGAGAATTGCCAGCAATTAAATTGGCTGAAAGGAGGTACTTTTGTAGCCAGCTAATCTCATCTTCTTCTTGTTATTATATGGATAATTACACGAAGTGTAGAGATCTACATTCCAATGTAATAATTGAGTCAATTCTGTTTTTATTTATTTCTTTTTTAAATTTAGGCATTTTTCTAATTTATGACAATCTTTACATTCTAAAAGTAAAACTTTAATGTCCATGTTTTGCGCTTAGGTTATTTTTACAGTTAACAAAATTAGAACTTTAACAAAAACTATTAGAAAGTGTTTATCAAGAATGTTTTGGATTGAGATACTTTTAATTCACAAAAAATATAAATTTATACAAAATTCATGAATTAACTGTTATATTTATTAAAATAAATATACTCATAAATAAAATAAATTTATCATTTTATTTTCTAATTATGTAAAATATATATATAATTACAAACATACCCTTTTGTTACTCCTTACTAATACAATTGTAAGGAATTATCTAGTTATCGAAATTAATAAAATGAGGATATATTTTTTAGTGAATTTAAATCCCATAGAGGGGAAAGTAGTATAAATAATTTAAAACAAACAATTCATTTGCAAAGTCAAAACATCAGATAAATGAGAGCAAAAAACCAAGCAACAAATCACAGAAAACATACGGAATAGCATACTGAACAATATCAAAGGCATTTGAAGTCACATCTATGAAGCTCACTTTCTAACACAATAAGATTACACAGCAAAAACAAAATTTAATTTAAAGAAAAAAAAAATCGCTTGAAAGACAAGATGTAAAAGAACTTTAACCTGAATTCTCCATGAATGTTTCAGCCAAGCTATTGCCATTAATGATTTTTGTGGTTCCAACGATCAGATCATATGCCATTCCTGCATGTAAGCCAGAGTAGGATAAACAATTAGAGGAGTTTAAACCAACGAGAAAATGGATATTATTATGTCTATTCATCAATCTGGCAACAAAATCAACCACCTCCAATCAGCAGTATACTATGGTTGCAAGATCAAGTTAATACTCAATTATCCAGTTTCAAATAATTTAAAGGAGGCCGCATTATCCGTCAAATGGCAATGGGGTTATTTTTAAAACTAGAAATTGGAACGGTGCAGCTTCAAACCGTGTGGTATTGCATGGTCTTAATATTGTTGATGTGTTTGAGAAGTCCATAGTTGAGACATTTTTAAATAAGTGAAATTACCTAATGGTGCCAAAAGGGTGCACCCGAAGCACAGGCATTTCATGCATCAGAAACAAGAGAGAAAAAAAAAAAAAGAAAGCTAAGACCTACAACATGGGGTCCTCGAAATTCCAAATCAAATACAGTAATTTCTAAGCAATGGAAGAAGTTAGCCATGAAACAAATTTCTGAATTCAGATTTGAAAGGAGAAACTTTAGGTCTGTGTGATAAAGAAGATAATGTACGAAGCAAAATGAAGTACCTGAGCACTGAGAAATCGTAGAGCAGAAATTTCAGCAAATGTTACCCCGCCGATGAATACTACGAGTACTAGGGAGCGCCTTTCATCAGTGACTCTGAAATATGTTTTAACTATTGTTACGATAAAGCAAAGTAAATGAAGATCCTAACTGTTACATAATACAAATTGGGAACAACAATTACAAAGATGTCAACAAACGACACCAATAAAATGCTTTACATTCCTATAAATAAGAACAGAATGACATGGTTTGAGTAGTATCCTGGAACTTATATATATATATATATATATAAATAAATTCACTTACTTGTCTATAGAGGACAAGGAGCCTTGCGACATGTCAAATGATGGACTGCTCGAGAACTTACCCTGTAGAAATGGTACATGATGCTAATAGTAAAACATATCCACACGACTGAAAAATGTGCATGTGTAGAAAAGGATGACTAATGATGGAAATACTACACCATGCATGAATATTTTAAAAAGGTGAAACATATCAAGTTGAAAAAATGCAACAAAAAGAAAAAAAAAAAAGAGGTAAGTGTGCTGACTCTTTTTGTTTCATAATGGGGTCCAGGCAACAGCTTCAGAATTTCTTCCATTGGACGCCTGAGGATCATTTGAAAAACAAAAGATCATCTATAAAGTTCCCATATAGAATGAATATATTAGAAAGTTCATGATCAATAACTCAAAGAAGGCTAACCAGAAAGGTATCATTATCTAGTTGTAATGTTTCAGATGACATCATTATCTAGTTGTAATGTTTCAGATGACAATGGAGACAATATATAGCCAAAACATATTGCAATTTGGCAAATCTACATAACATGATGATAATGAATACACAAACTAAGCAAGTATTGTTTTCTTAAATATGGAAGATTACATGCATACCTACCTTGAACAAAGACATGGAACCAAATAACAGAAGGCACACAGCTAATACCCATATCCATTCCACAACATATTCTTTTTCTAAAACTATGCAAAACTAAACAAGGCATTCACACTTTGCAAGTTCTTAACTCACAATATGCTTATTGCTATCACATGGGGATAGAAGCTCTGATTGCCCGTGTTTCACAAGTGAATGCAATGAACTATTTATGGATTCAGTGTAAGCAAATGCATATGGCACAAAGTTACAGAAAATTGGGAGAATTTTTATCAATTGCACGACACATTCACAACATATCTGAATTACTGACTATTCATGATTTGAGAAACCAATCAGATTAAACTTAAACCAGACTGGCAAGGATAAAACTTAACTTCTACATAATCTCTCATTACAAAAAATTAAGAAAAAGGGAAAAAGATAAATAAGAAATGCAACAGATAAAGATTATACAGCTCACCACAAGAATAACTAAGAATTTAAGTACAATAAATTATCCTCACCATCCAGATTGTACTGCATTCTGAATTAGGCGAATACTAAGAGGAGCGTATCCAGAGAAGACGTAAGAGATATCATTGGGGCTGTGACATAAGATGAGTACTTCACAAGTAAGAAAGACAACAGAACCAAGGAGAAAACATAAACAAAAGATATAATTGCTTCAAATAAAATAGTATGCTTGAGAGTTAATAGATTATATGTTGCCTAGCAAGGAAGCTATAGCTACGACATATTCGGGTGCAAATTTTAAACTATATCTGAAATGCCTCATAAGAATCATTCAGAGTACAACTGACATGCAGAATATACCACATCATCATTGAGAAAGAAAAATAACCAAAACCAATGTGGGCAACACTCTAACTATCTTTTACTACCAAAAAGTAAATTTATTAAACATTATGGACGTATAAAGTAACAGAAGTAGACTGCTTGATTGAGAAGAATAATACTTTGCTGTGTCAGCACCTTCGACTACAAGTTGCAGAGCACGCTTAATTGTCACCCAGTTGCTTTTTGTCTCCTGAAGGTTTCAGATCATACACAATCAATTAAACAATTTGATAGAATCCGAAAACTTGATTATTCGACTATGCATGCAAGCTGAATGAAACACTTCATTAGCACAGCCAAATGATGGTAAACCTGTTTCCTGAGCAGCCCAGCTTTCTCTAAATTGTTGAGAGTAGCCATGTGCTCAAATCCATAACTGTGAAGTAGCTCCGTCCTAAGCCATGAATACAAGAATATCAAAATCCACAACAGAACACAAATAAAAATAGCTACAAAGTGAAATAGCCAATAATATTGTTAAAAGTCAAGAATAAAAGTATAAAGTTATAACAATGTAGTCAAGAAATACTTGCCTCAAATAATCGAAATGCTTTTTAGGCAGCCCTGAATTTGTGACAGAAAATAAGATAAGAAGACGTAGGACTTTGTTAAGAGGCTCCTGCTTATGGATCGTTTTTTCTATATACTCAAAGCATCTGCATTCATAAACTATATTAAATCCACACTTTCAAAAACTGTAATTTAGGTACTACAAGAAATCCATAAACCAAAATTTTCACAAGTGGAACTCATATACTTTTCTTATTAAGAAAAACAATTATTTGCCTTATAAAACATGCGAGTTAAGGGACAACAGATGTGACCATGTAAGTTAAGACAACTGGTATCATAAGCTCCAATCATTAATTGAGTGTACACAAGCACTAGGTTGTGTTTTGGCTGGCTGCAATCTGTTATCTTCTTTGGCTTTCAACCATACTTTATATTTTTATAATGTAAAGGAAATGCTAAATCACAAATTTATTGCAAAATCCGAAGGATGCTGACTTAGCAAGTCAAGGCATATCAGTCGCTCAACTCAACAGGACATTTAGTCCTAACATTTCAATTGAGAAATCAGGAAGCAAAAGGACAAATGCAGCTTACATTTCATAACTCTGAGCCTCAACAATTGTGTGTTCCATGTTCAGTTGCTCAAAAAATGATGGTTTCGATGTGACCTTTAATAGATGCTGAGCGAGATTTATATGCCTCTAAGGAAATAACCAGCAGCAAATTACAATTTAAAGTTCACTCAGACCACTTTGGAAAAAAACCATGGTAACTCCAAAGGTAAGAACAAAAATTAAAAGGAAAAAGAACTTGCATTCATTTCTGGCAATGAGTTCAGCTTTTTGACAAAGTCCTTTATTTCTGGAAAGTCAGAGACTGTATGCCAAAAGAAGCCTTCTGCAAAAGCACAAGAAGAGAATTTTGAGGAATTGTTTAGTGATTGTCAAGACAAAAACGGGTTTGCACTATGGTATCAAATCCTCAACCAAACACCATTTGGTATTAAATCCTCTCTCACTATCAGTGGCTGCATTCTTTTGCTCACATGCAATTACATCCTAAATTGTGTTGGCAGAAACTATAGCTGCAACATTCTTTCACTACGGAAAATGACTAGTATGGTTCAAAAATGAACTTTATCAACATATTGCCACTTACTCAAGTTGGCGACAACCACATCATGAAGCATAGAAGATAAAGCATATTGTGTTTTCAAGCACCAAACAAAATACTTACCATTGCGTTCACCTCAGTGTGGTCCTGTTTCATGGATATCGCTTTTTGGTGTAGAACCTGCAATCATATGGCAAATGGCAACTGAGGAACTGGAATTTTAAGTAAGATGTTTTTATTGTGAAATTAAAAGTAAAAACAGATCAACCTGGAGAAGGACTTTGAAGTTGAGATCCCGTATCTCCTTGAACAGCTTTTCACTAAATTTCAAGTATTATCCCAAGTCAGAAAAGCGGGGGCAATGTAGGAAGAAAGAAACAAATTGAAAAGCCTAGACTCATAATAGTCCAAGTAAAAAAAATTTAATTAGAAAGAAGATTCTAAAAGGGTCATGTGGGTCTAGGCGTCTAGCTACTGAATCCAGATTTTCCTGAGGCCAATAAAACAGGAAGGGTCAATATGACTCTTACTCCGACAGCAGCCATGATTTTCATGTTTGTATCTCCAACACACAAGATATTGCCAAGGTTACTAAAGGTCTCTCTAACAGTCACATTGATTGGAACCCCAAAACCACAACACAGGCCCAGCTGAAGGGAATATGAGAACCACAAAAACATGTCATTGCACTAAGTAAGAAAATATGTCATATTAAAAGAAACTTCACCTAGAATTAAGCGGAACTTTCGTCTTTTTTCCATCTTGTGGTTGTGCATCCATGATTGATGCGTCAAGCTCCACAGAACCATTATTGATACGCAGAAACTGTACTGATGCTGTTAGAGATGGCTTATAACAAAATTCAATTACCAGAAACAAAAGGTAAATCAATTAGTATTTAGAAAATATAGGGATATTTCCTTTGAAGATTTAGCTTTACTATTGAAAATATAATTATCTGATACTGAATTACTAATAGCATTAGATGCTCAACTTTCTTACAACTCTATGCACATACAACATTAGATGACTGGATAACAAATCTTTCCTTTTTTCCTTTTTGTTTTAATATTGAGGAAAAGAAATAACAACTTCCCAAGGTTAGTCAAACTACGAGGGCAATGAAGAGGACAAAGGCCTCATATGCAACCTAAGTTGTCCACATATAACTGATCAAACACATTTTAATGTCGTGATTTAATCTGCCAACTAATGATGTAATAATAATTTAACACATTCACTTAGAATCCCACTTTTCCATCAGCTTACCTCATCCAGCAGCCCTTCATATGTTAATTGACAACACATGGGAGTAACCATGTCAGCCTACAGCCATGCAATGGTAAATATTAAGCGATAGTGATAGCATCAATAAAAAATGATATCATAAGAACACTCAAGACTGGAAAAGGCAACACTACCACTGGTGACATTTTGGAGTCCACGTGAAAATTTTAATAATGACAAGTTTTAATGGAGGCCGAACACAGTCTTTAACATCAATACTGTGACCATATTGAAATTTCCCAAGTTATTATTGGTAACAACTTTTGCTCACCATTTAGGTTTATATAAAATCTTCAGATTCAAGATTCTCCCTAGATACCATATTTTATGATTTTAACATTGCTTTCCACTATGATATAGATATCTTACTCAAAAGCGACTTCAAGTACTTTTAAAAATTTTTAAGTTCCATCCCACTAATGTTAATCCTACTCTTGCTTATCAATCAACCTTCTGTAAAGTAATGAAGAAAAATAAAAAGGAAAACCAAAAAGAAAAAGGCATACATAATGAAGTATTCAATTACCTCCCTATCTATAAGGATGAGAGTATTTATCTCTGGCATGCTCATCTGAAGTATGAACAAAGTATACCATTAGAAGCTAGAAACAGACTTTAATTCAACAAAATGGCAATTATAAACGCAAATTTTCTCAAAGGATTTGAAGCAATGATAATTACATCAGATGAGGGGACTGGTTCCTCTGTTTGCATGCGATTTACAATTTCTGCAACACGCACTGATGCTTTTCCTTTGGCCTTCACATTTGGTATTAGTCCAAAAGTAAACTACTGTCACGCCCCGACCCTGAGATCCTCCTGTGACAATCGCCACAGACCCTCATGATACACCCTTTATATCTAGAATATACCACAAGAGCCTGTAAGGCTATCAAATCATTTTCTCAATACCTGAAAATAGTTTATAAATATAACATCCCATCCATGGGAGCACTGATGCTTTTCCTTTGGCCTTCACATTTGGTATTAGTCCAAAAGTAAATTACTGTCACGCCCCAACCCTGGGGTCCTCCTGTGACAATCGCCACAGACTCTCATGATACACTCTCTATGTCCAGAATGTACCACAAGAGCCTGTAATGTTATCAAATCATTTTCTCAACACTTGAAAACAGTTTATAAATATAACATCCCATCTATGGGAGCAATATCAAAGAATTGATCTCCGTGATCAATTCAACCACAACATATATAGTATATGTAAATATCAATTCAAAACAGTTTATAAGGGTTGAACAAAAATAATAAGTTCTTATAAAATTATTTAATTTACAATCCTCCTCATAATAAAAAAAAAATCCAAAATAACTTACATATCCAGTGGACCCTAGACTTATAGGTGAGTCAGGATGGAAAAACTACCCAGAGCGCCGTATGCTCTCTATCGCTACCACAAGTCCTGCAAGAGCTAACGCTTCTAACCTGAAAGCTGTAATTGTGAGGGGTGAGTATATAACTATACTCAGTGAGTAAACGCATACATACATAGTTATATATACTTGCACACACATTTCTAAATCATGATATTGAGATTTCATTTATTAATATGCTAAAATACATATATACAACTCATGTACAACAATGTCCATAAACAATTATATTGGCCTGCATTTAGTTTTAAGCATACAGCACGGGCTGACCATACTATCCCGACCACTACCTTTCCCAAGGTAAAGTCGAAATCCATCAGTGAGCCTGTTATGCATAAATTTCATATGCAATGCATTCTTTATAAACTAAAAACTCTTTCTTATGTATTAGTAAAATCATTTATTTCAAATAAAACATGCATTTATAAAACAAGCTCGTCTCACTGATGTTGGCCCGAGTAGTCACTTGGTGATAAAGTGACTGTCCTCGTCATATCATCAAATCCAGAATATCTCTATCAAGCCGACAGGGCTTTCCATAGAGTCTCTATATAATTGCGCACCTGTGCATCGGCTCACAATGAACTTACCATGGCTTAACCTTCCTTATACAGCCCCACTGCGGCACTAGTAACCTCTGCGGTCTCTCATAGGTCTGTCCATTGGTTACAGCCCTGTAAATACAGTAAATATCATGGCCCACTGGCCATACAATAACATTCAGCCTTAACGGCCTCACATCACCGATATACATGTATTTAAAACATTTCTTTTTCCAAAACAATATTGTACTCAAAATCCGGCCTCCCCGAGCCATAACTATTTCATGTACATCAAAACATAAATTTATAACAGCAGACCATATATATAAAACATTTTCTAATATCATGCAAACCAACATTGATCATGTTCATTTCAACAAATTTAGCACACATGCATACTATATAGATATCACATG
>JAXCLQ010000006.1:7876576-7917642 GCA_035584115.1 Cedrela odorata | reverse complement strand
GAAGGCACTTGATTCTCTTTTGCTTTGCCCAGTTATCTTTGAAAATAATGTTATAGTTCCCATATACTTTCAGCCTCTGGTTCAAGGTTTTCCTACAATGTGTAGACAGTTGATAATTATATATCGGTAGATTGGAATAGGTCATTAATTAACACTCTCTGAAAAATAAATCAGAGTTGAAGGATTCTACAATTTTTACTCCTCTAGATGCATCTTATTAAGTAGTTATTTTCCTTGCTGTTTTTATTATTGCTAAATTCGTTATATGTCATTCTGACCTGCATATTCTTGATCAAGAGAGAAGAGCTACGTAGAATTTTATCAGGCACCAGAAAATCATATGCAATAACAGGTAATCTGTGATGAATCAAACTCGTTCCAATTCCTGAGGAGGGTTTTTTCTACTACCTTTTTTGTTCATCTGTTATAGCTTGATGTCAGCTTTTCTGATTGGTTTTCAAACATAGCTAATATCCTTGATGGTTCTGTTCAATTTACAGCTCCAAGCGTGCAGAATCAGAACATTTTGGTAGAAATAAAGATGTTTAGTGAAGAGTAGTACACTAATGGAAACTGAATAAAATGTTATCATGATGTAGTAGTAATGCTTTCTTGAATTATTAAGATAATTAAGCAATTTTGCACTAATCACAACAATTACACTGTTAAATGACGAATGTACGTTCCGCAGGTTGCAGGTTATTGGAGGGACTGACGGGTAATTATTTTTTTAAAATTTTTGACACTTAAAATGCATATTTATACAAATATTATTGTTCTGACTGAGTTTTGAACAAAAATTAGGATCTTACTGAAAATTACCTTAATTCTTTTTCTCCCCTTAATGAATGAATTATTTTTATTTTTATTTTTTTTTTCATAAGGGACACCAAAGTGCTATTTTTGCGGGAAAAAGGGGTAATTACGTTGGGTCTGAATTTTAATTATTTTCAAAAGCAATAATATAACTAAAATACTCTTTTTAAGTGTGAAAGAAATGGAACCTCGTATAACTGAATAGTGCAAGGATAATGAGGCAATTTTATTAGGGATCAAGGACCTATTTGATACAGATTCATAAATTATCTGAATTGAGCATGCTGTTTTAATATTGGTAGTATAATTTATTTTATGTGAGTTATTTGAGCATGATTAATAAATTGATTTATGTTTTTGCATTAATATGATTGTAACATATAGTCGGGTTAGGTATTAAGTTAGGATTGTTTAGCCTATTAATATGATTGTAACATATAGTCAGGTTAGGTATTAAGTTAGGATTGTTTAGCCTTTGAACCGGCATGGCGTTGTGGCATTAAGATCTATCTAACCACTTACAGGTTACTTGTGAAACCTTAATCGGAACAATAATATTAATAGAACAATTTTTTTTATTAATAATGCTTGAATAATAAATATAAAATCCTTTGTAGTAAGAAATATTAGACATGCATATTCAAACTTCATTATGAATTCAATTCAGAGAAATTCAACTCAACTGAATCATGTTGGATCTGTAAAAAAATAAATACTGAAATAATTGAATTTTCTTGAATTCAACAACCGAATGAATAAACTATACCTTAGATTGAGGCTAATTCTATTTACAAAATTGAACTTTTTGATTTTAAAAGTAAAAAAGTCATAAAAACAACCAAACAAATAATCTGTTTGGATAAGTAAGATCAAACATTAAGATTGTTAAATTTAAATAATGTATTGTTAAATTTAAAAGATGTACATGGATATTTATCTTGATACAATTATCTGCATATTGGATTAGTCCAAATTGCTTTTAAACCATTGACATTAATCGGTTTAAATGCAACCATTCAAGCTCATTTAAGACATGCAAGATGTAATGACTTCTTGTCATCTCTTATGGGTGTTGTAGAGATAAGTCTTTGTCATGGACTAATTTATTTTGGTATTTATCCGAATTTAAATCTATCATTGACAGATAAAAACTTATTTGAAGCTTTGTCTTTAAGAATTCAAACATATGGTTATGATTTCCTCCCTGGATTAGAAACTATAGCAATAATTTATAAGATCCATTTTAATGTAATGAACATTATGGCTCTTAATGCAAGATTAAGAAGTGAATATTAAAAAACTATTGTAATAGATAGTAACAGTATGACTACCAATGTAATTATACTTAGGTTAATAAAATGAGATGAAATACAGTTCCCTAAAAGTTGAACTATTCAAAGAGCAGTACCACTTCAAATAGTATTTAACAGAAAACTAGAGCAAATAACTCAAATTCCAGCAAATAACTTAAACTCCAGAAGGAGATGTTGATATAAGATTTGCTAATAATAGAGTGACAGAGTTACTCAGAAGTTCATCAATTATTGATCCTAGAAACTAATTTTCTAGGATATCAGAAGTTGAACATAGACCTTTGTATAGGGTTTCTGAACCAGCATCCAGTAGATATTTTATCTTTACCCAAAGTATAGGGAACTAGATTTTCTGAAAACTAATTCCATATGAAATTTATACAGATAATCAAGAATATAATAATGAACAGAATAATCAAGTTAAGAGGAACTCTCAACTAGATCTGAAATGAGTTTTAACATGATATAAAATATGTATTTTGAAATTTATAATTTAGACATAGATTTTATACCAGTAAGTTTTACAGAAATATTTATCCGAAAAGAATATGAATTACATGTAATGAGGAATTCAGAACATGGTTTGAATGACATTCTGACCTTCATACTAGAAAGTATAATGCTTCTGATCTGAAAATTGAAACCATGTATTTTACAAATTGGTTTAATGCAAAGTATTCTAGTGCTAGGAGAATAGATGTATTAACCAATTATAAAAGGGTATGGTCATAATAGATGGACAAATAGTATATTATATTCATCCACCAACAGAAACTTTAAGATTAAATCATAATTCAAATGTTATAGAAGATACTACAGGAGAGAGTACTACGATAGAATTTTACCAATTTAAATTTATAAATAATTGGTAATCAACTGAATAGAGTAGAAAATATTCTATCAGAAGTTTTAAATAAAAGTAAAAGCATTGAGGGTATTCCTAGTTCTAGTAAAATTAGAAATCCTATTGACGATGTTGATATTAAACCTTCAATGAATATTGAAGAGTTTAAATTATCTAATCAGAAAAGAGATATTGAATTTATTGATTTACTGTTAAGTAATTAAATGATTTAAAAATTTAAACTCTAGCAGAGGTTCAAGCAACCCCTTATATAATAGAATTAGAATTACCAGAAGAAAATTTTGAAGAAATATTCTATACAAAATTTAATTTAAAAATAAAAAATCAAAATAATTCAAAGATGAATATTGCAACTCTAAATAAAACAAAATAATTAGATTTTGGAAATAATTCTAGAAACATAACATAATTTAAAACTGAAACAAAACCTACATTAATGAAACAAATTCATTATGTAGATTATTTATTAAATAAAATCACTTACGGAGAAAATGTCATAAAGAAAATATATTATAAAAGATCATATATTGTGGATTTATTAAATAAAGAATTTTTTTTTCATAAGTCAGAATTCCTATAATGGGAAAACCATTTATGAGTGGAACATCAATGGAACAACCGAATATCAAACTTATGAAATAATACATCAAGTTATGATGTATGCATCAATTTGTAAAGCAACTCGAAATTATGACAAAGAAACTGCTAAATTTATTATTAGTGGTTTCACTTGCAGTTCAACAGGCTGGTGGGATAAATGTCACACAAAAATCTAGAAACAAAAAATCATCAACTAAGTTAAGGTTGAAGGTCAAACTTTTACTTTTGACTATATTACTTCATTTTGTGGGATCCAGTCCATAAAGAAGTGAAAAGAGTAGAGAGTTATTACAGAATTTAAGATGTCCTTCATTAACCAATTTTAGATAATACAAGTATGTTTTTATTATTAAAGTAATGCAAAGAGTGTATGCTAGGTTTGAGCATTGGAAAGACAAATTCATTGATGGCTTACCACCTCTTTTTGTAGAAAAAGTAAGGCAAAAAATGAAAGATCAAAATAATGGTTATAGTATAAACTATGATAACAATACTTATAGTCACTATATTAGTACTTGTATTAATATGGGACTAAGTATTTGTAATGATATTAAGTTGAATTACCAACTTAAAAAATAGAATTTAATCGAAAAAAAAAGATAGGAGAATTTTGTCAACAGTTTGCATATGGCATTTCTATCAACTATCTAAAGAAAAGTAAAAAAAAAAAATCACATATATATTCGAAGAGACATAAAGTAAGAAAGAAATCTTACCAAAAAACAGAAGAAAAATCGTATAATAAGAGTGGTTTTAAGAAATCACCAGTTTAGAAGAGAAAATCTCCAAGAACTATAACTTGTTATAAACATGGCAAGAAGTGGCATTATTATAATAAATGCTCTACTAAACAGAAAATTAATGAATTACAAGATGAGGATCTTAGACTCCAATTAAATAAAATACTACTTAATTCGAAAAGTGAACCTTCATCTCGAACAAAATCCGATGAATTAGAGGAGTTAGATACTATAGAACAATATGGTATCTCTTCATCTGAATCAGAAAAATTTGTTTGCAAAAATAATTGCTTAGATAAAAATAAGTATTGGAAAAGCATATGCCAAATGAATGGTTTATGTGTTTTGACCAATGATCAAGAAGATATACTTCATCTTATAGAGCATATTAAAGACAAAGAAATTCAAAAGAATTTTATTGAGATTCTCTTATCAAAACAATTAAACAGTAAAAGAGAAAAACAACCTAAAACTATTCATTATAGTTTGCAGAAAGTGTTCAAAATATTTGAACAAAAATAGGAAAAACCAGTAATAATTCAGGAATTGAAAAAAGAAGTTACTAAATTTAGACAACACCAAAAAGAAATAGATTTGAATGTTGGCAGACTTAAGCATAAATTAGAAATATATTTAGATATTACAAAAAATATATTTGAAAATGATATTTTTTTCTAATAAAATAGAAGAATATGATCTAATAATCAGCATTCTTAACATAATAACTCACCAAAAATAGTATATTTAAATAAACATTGTAGTAAGCAATGATTATATAATTGAAAATGCCATTGCACTAGTTGATATTGGTGCAGATATGAATTATATACAAGAAGGACTTGTGCCTAGTAAATATTATGAAAAAAACTCCCTTAGTAAAATATTTGCAATAACAAGTAATTTTAGGGACTCATTTCCTAAATATGTTGATGCCAATACAAAAAATTGATTCTTCTGGAATCAAACGAAGTTATCAAGATACAAAAATAAAATTTAATTTTATTATTGACCTTGAAACCAAAACAGTAAATGAAATTAAAGATTTAATAATATCCAAAGAAAAACATTTAACATTTATCTTTCATTCAAAAAGAAATATATACATTGCATATAGAACATAAACTAAAAAATCATATTTAGAATTTTAGAAAAATAATTTATATCAGAAATATATAGTGATGTTCCCAATGCTTTTTGGGAAAGAAAATGACATATTGTTCCATTATTGTATGAATCTCATTTTAATGAAAAAAAATATTTCTACAAAGGCTAGACCAAGTCATAAGAAATCTGATTATCTAGAACTTTGTAAGAAAGAAATTCAAATTCTTCTTGATAAGAAGCTTATCAAGAAAAGTTACTCTCCTATAAGCTATACTGCATTTTATGTAAATAAAAATAATGAAAAGGAAAGAGACCAAGGCTTGTGATTAATTACAAACCTTTAAATGAAGTTAAGATATCCAATACCAAATAAAAAAGATTTATTAGATAGGTTACTATTTGTAGTCATCTTCTCAAAGTTTGATTTAAAATATGGTTATTGGCAGATTCAAATCAGAGAAGAAGATAGATACAAAACTGCATTTTTGGTACATTTTGGACATTATGAATGGAATGTGATGCCATTTGGTCTAAAGAATACACCATCTGAATTTCAGAATAAAATGAATGAAATATTCAATTTATATTTTGAATTTTGCAAAGTTTATATTGATGATATATTGGTATATTCATCATCAATAGATCAACATTTCAGACATCTTAGAATATTTAAAGATGTTGTTAAAAAAAATGGTTTAGCTGTATCTGCTCCTAAAATGAAGTTATTTCAGACTTCAATAAGATTTTTAGGACATAACCTAAATAATGGAAAAATTATACCCATAAACAGAAGTATTGAGTTTGCTTCAAAATTTTTTGATGAAATTAAAGACAAAACTCAATTACAAAGATTTTTGGTTAGTTTGAATTATGTAGTAGATTATTATCAAAATATTACTCAAGATATTGCTATATTATAGAGTAGCCTTACTAAAAATCCTCCTGCATGGAGTAATGAGCATACTATAGCAGTAAAAGTAATAAAACAAAGAGTAAGAAATTTTCCTTGTCTTTGCTTAGCACATTCGAAATGACAAAAAATAGTAGAGACAAATGCTTCTAAAATTGGTTATGGAGGAATTCTTAAACAAAAGAATTCTGAAATCAATAAAAAAAAATTAGTAAGATTTACATCTGGAATGTTAAAAAATGCTCAGAAAAATTATTCCATAGTAAATAAGGAAGTCTTGGCTATTGTTAAGTGTACAACAAAACTTCAAGATGATCTTTTAAATTAAAATTTTATTTTAAGAATTGATTGTAGTTCTGCTAAGTTTATTCATAAAAAAGATATTAAAAATCTTACATCTAAACAAATATTTGCAAGATGGCAATATGAATTATTTGTATTTGATTATGATATTGTTTATATTAAAGGAATTCATAGTTCTCTTCCTAATTTTCTAACTAGAGGATTTTTGCAAGAATCAACTCAAGAAGAAATAAAAGTTTCAAGGGGCAGTGCCTCCAAAAGTCAGAAAAAGATGCCTCCAAGAGTTAGGCAAAAGGCAAAGAAATTACCTATTTTAGAATTCCCTGCTCTCATGGGAAAATCAGAAACAGGTTATTCTTCTAATCCTAAACCTACTGTAAAAAAGTTTTTAGAAAAAAAAAAAAACAGTGTACTTTCAAGGTACACAATTAGAAACAGTATTATATATGTCTTTTACAGATTTAACACTAAAACAGAATTGTGATTCTTGGTATCTTAAAGAAAGATATCTTACAAATTAGAATTTTTGTGTTCATGATGGAAAGTTTTGTTACTATTACGAAGCAATTCTAACTGAAACCCAGTTTATTCAAATAGTCCATAACTATTTGAATGCTAAAGATAACAGAAGCTCGATAACACATTCTAAGTATTATATTGTAAGGATGATCCATTTAACTGAATGAGATTTAGATCCTTTTAGATCTAGACAATCAAAATTAAATGGACAAAATTACAATTATAGAGATTACCAGAAAGCTTGGAAATATGCTTTCTATTATCAGAATCCTATTAGAAAATATTCATGGTTTTTTACTATCAATCCTAACATTTTGTAAACGTCTAGATTTTCATTATAGTTTTATAAATATTGGAACCGTATTGGACCTAAGATAGATGTATTACCTGAATGTCTTTTTGCACCATTCTCTTATTGGTGTAAATACCACCCGAAAATTTAGAGAAATCTAATTTTAGCCCACCTAAAATGAATATATTTTGGAACCAATATATCTACAAACACTGTGGTTTTTTACTGAGTTTCAAATCAACTAAATTTGGAAATGGAGCTTCAAACTGGGCTTCAACCCATTTGACTGCTCAATATTTTACAAATGGTGAGAGAAATTCGAAATTGAAAAGGCTTTGCCTTAAATAGTTGAAGTAACATAAAAATATCATAAATGGTATAAAGAAAAGTTTGAAATTGAACAACCAAAACCAATAGAAATTTTCAATTTTGGACAAGTGATATTTTGAATACTTGAAGCTGAATTCCTTAATCTTTCGAATGGGGAAATTCACATTAAAATATTAGAAAAAAAATGAAAGAAGAATTTTTTTTTATACCATTCCAACTCAATAAACAAGACCCTTTTAAACTGAAAAACCAGAAGATGATATCATTATAGTATCATCTTCTGCTTTAGTCAAAGAAAATCAATATACATGCTCGGTAGGTGAGTCTTAACCACCAGAAGATTGTGGTAGAGATAATACCCCACCATTAGGAGATTATTGGGATGTTATGATAGCAATCCAACAAGAAAATATTCGAAAGGGGAAAAAGCCAGCTGATTCCTGACTCTAGAGTCAAGAATGATGGTTCATCAACAATTGTTCAGTAATTAATTACTGATACTCGAAAATTGTAATGGTGGACCATTCCCGTCTGCCATTTTCTTTTGAAAAATCAAAAGCTGATGAAGACACTGGACCGACTCCACACAAGTAAAGACATGTGGTGTTTTAACAGGGACAACTGTAGCAGAGTGTCAGCAGCACTATTTATTGTAGCAGGAACTGTAGTTAATTTATTTTGATTGTATAAATTAAATGACAACTGTTTAGTCCTCAAATTTTTCATATTATCTGTATTTCAAAAACCCTTCTCTGTAAAACCTTCTATTGCTCAAATAAATAAAATACTAGTTTTCATTTTAATCATTTTTCCGATCCTCTACTTTTTGATATTAGAGCCCTTAAACCCTTGGAGCAATCCAAATGTATGAGTTTCTAAATCCAAATTGAGCATGCTGTTTTAATATTGATAGTATATTTATTTTATGTGAATTATTTGAGAATGATTAATAAATTGATTTATGTTTTTGTATTAATATAATTGTAACATATAGTCGGGCTAGGTTTTAGGTTAAGATCGTTACGCCTTTGAGCCGGGGATGGCGTTGTGGCTTTTACATCTATTTAACCACCTACAAGTTACCTGTGAGACCTTGACCGGGACAATAATATTAACAGAACATAATTTTTTTTATTAATAATGCTTGAATAATAAATATAAAATCTTTTATACTAATAAATATTATAGATGCATATTTCATTACGAATTCAATTCAGAGAAGTTCAACTCAACTGAATCGTGTTGGATCAGTAAAAAATACTAAAATAATTGAGTTTTCTAAAACTCAACAACTGAATGAATGGACTGTACCTTAGGTTAAGGCTAAGTCCATTTACAAAATTGGACTTTTTGATTTTAAAAATCAAAAAGCCATAGAAACAACTGAATAAATAATCTGTTTAGATCAGCTAGATCAAATATTAAGATTTTTAAATCTATATGATGTATAAGGATATTTATCTTGATACAATTATTTGCATATTGGACTATTCCAGGTTGCTTTTAAACCATTGACATTAATTGAAAAAAATGATTAAAATAAAAATTAGTATTTTATTTATTTGAACAATGGAAGATTTTACCGAGAAGAGTTTTTGAAATACAGAGAATATGAAGAACTTGAGGACTAAACAATTGTCCTTCTAATTTATACAATAAAAATAAATTAACTATAGTTCCCGCTACAATGAATAGTATTGCCGACACTTTGTTACAGTTGTCACTGTTGAAACACCACGTGTCCTTGCTTGTGTGGAGTAGATTCGGTATCTTCATCAACCTTTGATTTTTCAAAAGAAAATGGCATACAAGAACGGTCTACCATTACAGATTTCTAGTATTAGTAATTAATTACTGAACAGTTGTAGATGGGCCATCATTCTTGACTCTGGAGTTAGGAATCAGCTGGCTTTTTCCCTTTTCGAATATTTTCTTGTGAGATTGCTATCATAGCATCTCAATAATTTCCTAATGGTGGGGTATTATCTCCACCAAAATCTTCAGGTGGTTGAGACTCACCTACGGGGCATACATACTAATTTTCTTCGGTTGAAGCAGAAGGTAATACCATAATGACATCATCTTTTGATTTTTGAGTTTAAGAAGGTCCTATTTGTTGAGTTGGCATGGTAGAAAGAAATTATTCTTTCATTTTTTTTCAACATTTTAATGTGGATTTCCCCATCTGAAAAATTAGGGAATTTAGCTTTAAGTATTCCAAATAACACTTGTCCAAAATTGGAAATTCTTATTAGTTTTGGTTGTTCAATTTAAAATTTTTCTTTATACCATTCTAATATTTTTCTGTTACTTCAACTATTTAAGTCAAAGTTTTCTCAATTTCGAATTTCTCCTACCATTTGTAAAAGAAATTTCTTTAAACTATTGGACAATTAAATGGGTCGAAGCCCAATTTGAAGCTCCATTTCCAAATTCAATTGTTTTGAAACTCAGTAAAGTACTACAGTGTTTGTAGATCTATTGGGTTCCAAAATGTATTCATTTTAGATTTTTAAAATTAGATTTCTTTAACTTAACTTTAGAGACTTTCAGGTGGTATTTACACCAAGAAGAGAATGGTGCAAAAAGACATTCGAGTAACATAAATATTACTAATGTTTCAAATAACATAAATATTTATGTTAATGCTCCCTAAGACAGTAATATTCGGGTAACATAAATATTGCTTTAAGTATTCCAAATAACACTTGTCTAAAATTAGAAATTCCTATTGGTTTTGGTCGTTCAATTTCAAATTTTTTTTTTATACCATTTTTGATATTTTTATGTACTTCAACTATTTGAGTCAAAGTCTTCTCAATTTCGAATTTCTCCCACCATTTGTAAAAGAAATTTCTTTGGACTATTGAGTAGTCAAATGGGCCGAAGCCTAATTTGAAACTCCATTTCTAAATTCAGTTGATTTGAAACTTAGTAAAGTACCACAGTGTTTGTAAACCTATTGGGTTCCAAAATGTATTAATTCTAGATGAGCTAAAATTAGATTTCTTTAACTTAACTTTAGAGATTTTCGGGTGGTATTTACACCAAGAAGAGAATAGTGCAAAAAGACATTCGAGTAATACATCTATCTTAGGTCCAATATGATTTTAATATTTATAGAACCATAATAGAAATCTAGATGTCTGCAAAATGTTAGGATTGATGGTAAAAATCCATGAATGTTTTCTAACAGGATTTTGATAATAGAAAGCATATTTCCTGGCTTTCTGGTAATCTCTATAATTGTAATTTTGTCCATTTAATTTTAATTGTCTAGAACTAAAAGGATTTAAATCCCATTCAGTTAAATGGATCATCCTTACAATATAACACTTGAAATGTGTTATTGGACTTCTGTTATCTTTAGCATTCAAATAGTTATAGACTATTTGAACAGATTGAGTTTTAGTTAAAATTGTTTCATAATAGTAACGAAACTTTCCATCATGAACACAAAAATTTTGATTTGCAAGATATCTTTCTTTAAGATACAAAGGATCACAATTCTGTTTTAGTGTTAAATCTGCAAAAGATAGATATAACATTGTATTTGATTGTGTACTTCGAAAGTACACTGGTTTTTTTTTTTTTTTTTGTTCTAAAACTTCTTTTGTATTAGGTTTATGATTATAAGAAGAATCTATTTCTGACTTTCCTATGAAAGTAGGAAATTCTAAAATAAGTAATTTCTTTACCTTCTACCTAACTTTTGGAGGCATCTTTTTCTGACTTTTGAAGGCACTGCCCCCTGAAACTTCTATTTCTTCTTCAGTTGATTCTTGCAAAAATACTCTGGTTAAAAAATCAGGAAGAGAATTATGAATTCCTTTAACTTAAACAATATCATAATAAAATACAAATAATTCATATTGCCATCTTGCAAATATTTGTTTAGATGTAAGATTTTTAATATCTTTTTTAAGATTAGACTTAGCAGAACTACAATCAATTCTTAAAAGAAATTCTGATTTAAAAGATCATTTTGGAATTTTGTTATACACTTAACAATAGCCAAGACTTCTTTCTTTACTGTGGAATAATTTTTCTTTCTGAACATTTTTTCGCATTCCAGATGTAAATCTTAATAATTCTTTTTTATTGATTTCAGGATTCTTTTGTTTAATAATTCCTCTATAACCAATATTAGAAGCATCTATCTCTACTGTTTTTTGTCATTTCGAATGTGTTAAACAAAGACAAGGCAAATTTCTTACTTTCTGCTTTATTGCTTTTACTGTTATAGTATGCTCATTACTCCATGCAAGAGGATTTTTAGTAAGGCTACTATATAATACAACAATATCTTGAGTAATTTTTTGATAATAATCTACCCCAAAATCTTTGTAATTGAGTTTTGTCTTTAATTTCATCAAGAAATTTTGAAACAAACTTAATATTTCTGTTTATGGGTATAATTTTCTCATTATTTAGGTTATGTCTTAAAAATCTGATTGAAGTCTGAAATAATTTCATTTTAAGAGCAGATACAACTAAACCTCTTACTGTAATGGAACAATATATCTTTTTTTTTTTCCCAAAAAGCATTAAGAACATCACAACATATTTATGATATAAATTATTTTTCTAAAATTCCTATTTTGTCTTTGATAATAGGATTTTTTAGTTTCTGTTCTGTATCCAATGTGCATATTTCTTTTTGAAGGAAAGATAAATATTTCTCTTTGGATATTATTAAATCTTTAATTTCATTTACTGTTTTGGTTTCAGGGTCAATAATAAAATAAAATTTTAATTTTGTATCTTGATAACTTCCTTTGATTCGAAAAGAATCAATTTTCTGTGTTGGCATCAACATATTTAGGAAAGGAGTCCCTAAAATTACTTTTTGTTGCAAATTTTTTACTAAGAGATAAGTTGAAAGGAGGCATTTCCGTTCATTACAGATATATGCTTCGGGTAATTTGTACTGTATTTGCATACGAGTACCCCTTGCTACTATTAAAGGTAATTTGTACTATATTTGCATATGAGTACCACTTGCTACTGTTAAAAAACTGCATAGTTTTTTTCGTAATATTTACTAGGCATAAGTCTTTCTTGTATACAATTCATATCTGCACCACTATCAACTAGTGCAATGGCATTTTCAATTAAATAATCATCGCTTACTACAATGTTTATTTAAATATATCATTTTTGGTGAGTTATTCTGTTAAGAATATTGATTATTGGATCATGTTCTTCTATTTTATTAGAAGAAATATCCTTTTCAGATATATTTTTGGTAATGTCTAAATATATCTCTAATTTCTACTTAAGTCTGTCAACACTTAAATCTATTCCTTTTTGGTGTTATCTTAAACTTTTTATTTCTGTTTTTAATTTAGTAACTTCTTTTTCAATTCCTAAATTGTTACTGATTTTTCTTGTTTTTGTTCAAATCTTTTGAACACTTCCTGCAAACTATAATGAATAGTTTCAGGTTGTTTTTCTCTTTTACTGTTTAATTGTTTTGACAAAAGAATTTCAATAAAAAAATTTTTTGAATTTCTTTGTTTTTAATATGCTCTAGAAGATGAAGCATATCTTCTTGATCATTGGTCAAAACACATAAACCATTCATTTGGCATATAATTTTCCAATAATTATTTTTATCTGAGTAATTATTTTTGCAAACAGATTTTTTTTTTTATTCAGATGAAAATGTACTATATTGTTCTATAGTATCCAACTCCTCTGATTCATTAGATTCTATTCAAGATGAGGGTTTACTTTTCGAATTAAGTAGTATTTTACTTAATTAGAGTCTAAAATCCTCATCTTGTAATTCATTAATTTTCTGTTTAGTAGAGCATTAATTAGAATAATGCCTTTTCTTGCCACATTTATGACAAGTTATAGTTCTTGGAGATTTTCTCTTCTGAATTGGTTGTTTCTTAAAACCACTCTTATCATACGACTTTTCTTCTATTTTTTTAGTAAGATTTATTCTTACTTTATGTCTCTTCGGATATATATGTAATTTTCTTTTACTTTTCTTCAGATAATTGATAGGAATATCATATGCAAATTGCTGACAAAATTCTCCTATATCTTTCTTTCCGGTTAAATTCTATTTTTTAAGTTAGTAATTCAACTTAATATCATTACAAATATTTAGCCTCACATTAGTATAAGTACTAATAAGGTGACCATAAGTATTGTTGTCATAGTTTATACTATAACTATCAATTTGATCTTTTAGTTTTTGCCTTACTTTTTCTACAAAAATAGGTGGTTAGCCATCAATGAATTTGGCTTTCCAATGCTCAGAATTGGCGTCCACCCTTTGTATTGCTTTGGTAATAAGAACATTCTTATACCATCTAAAATGGGTTAACGAAGGACATCTTAAATTATGTAATAACTCTCTATTCTTTACATTTCTTTGTGGATTGGATCTCATACAATGAAGTAATATAGTTTGTATGAGAGTATATACTGCATCTTTAACAAAGTAGAAGTTTGACCTTCAATCTTAAGTTTGTTGATGATTTCCTGTTTCTTGATTTTTGTGAGACAATTGTCCCACCAGCCTTTTAAACTACCAATGAAATCATTAATAATAAATTTAGCAGTTTGTTTGTCAGAATTTCCAACTGCTTTACAAATTGATGCATACATCAGAACTTGATGTATTATTTCATAAGTTTAATATTCGGTTGTTCCATCGATGTTCCATTCATAAATGGTTTTCTCATTATAGGAATTTTGATTTCTAAAAAAAATTTCTTCATATAATAATCCATAGGAGATGCCTTTTATAAT
Source organism: Cedrela odorata (assembly GCA_035584115.1). Lineage (NCBI taxonomy): Eukaryota > Viridiplantae > Streptophyta > Magnoliopsida > Sapindales > Meliaceae > Cedrela > Cedrela odorata. The sequence continues at coordinate 7,903,079 of JAXCLQ010000006.1, read as the reverse complement.
ATGTTTTCTTTATGATATCTTCTCTATAAGTGATTTTGTTTAATGAAGATTCCACATTATGAATTTTTTTCATTAATGTAGGTTCAGTTTTAGTTTTAGTTTCAGTTTTAGATTCTGTTATGTTTCCAAAATCTAATTGTTCTGTTTTATTCAAAGTTGCAATATTCATCTCTAAATTATTTTGATTTTTTATTTCTGAATTAAATTTTGTTTTGAATATTTCTTCAAAATATTCTTCTGGTAATTCAGATTCTGATTATATTGTATAAGGGGTTGCTTGAATTGCTAAAGTCTACATTTTTAAATTGTTTAATTTACTTAACAATAAATCAATAAATTCAGTATCTCTTTTCTGATTATATAATTTAAACCCTTCATTATATGGTAATTCATACTCTTTTCGGATAAGTATTTCTGTAAAACTTATTAATATAAAATCTATGTCTAAATCATAAATTTCAAAATACATATTTTATACCATGTTAAAACTCATTTCATATCTAGATGGAGAGTTCCTCTTAACTTGATCATTCTGTTAATTATTTTGTTATTGATTATCTGTATAAATTTCATATGGAATTTGATTTTCAGAAAATCTAGTACCCTAATTTCATATGGAATTTGGTTTTCAGAAAATCTAGTACCCTGTACTCTAGGTTCCATAACATCATTAGAGACAAAATGTCTACTATATGCTGGTTCAAAAACCCTATACAAAGGTCTATGTTCAACTTTTGATATTCTAGAAGACTGGTTTCTAGAATCAATAATTGATGAACTTCTAAGTAACTTTGTTACTCTATTATTAGTAAATCTTATCTTAACATCTTCTTTTGGAGTTTGAATTATTTGCTTTAGTTTTCTGTTAAATACTGTTTGAGGTGTTACTGCTCTTTGAACAGTCTAACTTTTAGGGAACTGTATTTCGTCCCATTTTATTAACCTAAGTACAACTACATTGATAGTCATACTGTTACTATCTATTACAATAGTTTTTCCAAGTTCACTTCTTAATCTTGCATAAGGAGTCATAATGTTCATTACTTTAAAATAGATCTTATAAATTACTGCTTGATTTCTGATCCTGGAAGGAAATCATAACCATATGTTTGAATTTTAAAGACAAAGCTTCAAACAATTTTTTATTTGTCAACGACAGATTTAAATTCGAATAAATATTTAAATAAATTTGTCCATGGCAGAGACTTGTCTCTACAACACCCATAAGAGATTATAGGAAGTCATTACATCTTGCATCTCTTAAATGAGTTTGGATGGTTGTATTTAAACTGATTAATGTCAATGGTTTAAAAATAATCTAGACTAATCCAATATGCAGATAATTGTATCGAGATAAATATCCATGTACATCATTCAGTTTTAACAATCTTAATGTTTAATCTTTCTGATCCAAACAGATTGTTTGTTTAGTTATTTTTTTTATGACTTTTTAACTTTTAAAATAAAAAAGTCCAATTTTGTAAATAGACTTACCTTCAACTTGAAGTATAATCCATTCATGGAGTTTAAGAAAACTCAATTATTTTAGTACGATTTAGTTGAGTTGAACTTATTTTAATTGAATTTATAATGAAATTTGAGTATGTATGTTTAATATTTCTTAGTATAAAAAATTTTATATTTATTATTCAAGCTTTATTAATAAAAAAAAAATTATGCTCCTTATCAAAGTCTAACAAGTAACTCGTAAGTCGTTACAGAAATTCAAACGCCACAACTAAGGCTAAACGGTACTAACCTAACACCTAGCTCAACTATATGCTACAATCATATTAATACAAAAACATAAATCAATTTATTAATATGCTCAATCGTATGTTACAATCATAACATAAAATTAGACTATCAAAACTATATATATATATATATATATATATATATCAACCAAAACGGTAGAGACAGCCAACGAAACCCAGAATTCCAGGAAACCAAAAAAATGGCTTCTCTAACAACAACAGCAATAACAGCATCACTGTTCTCTTCCCTTCTCAGAAATCCCACTCTTTCCCTCCACCGTACCCTCCATCGCATCACTTGCTCTTCTTCCTCTCCTTCTTCTCTACAATTCAATATCTCATTCGCTCCTCCAAAACCGAAAAAATTTCAAAACCTTCCTCAACAGCAACAACCACAAGAAAACGACAATGAAAACGTCGAATTTGTTGGTGGGTCGCAGCAGTTGTTCATTCCGTGGATTGTGCGTGGCGAGGATGGCAACCTCAAGCTCCAGACTCGCCCTCCTGCGCGTCTTATCCATGCCCTGGCTGACGCCAAGACCCAGAATGTCAGAAAGAAGAAAAACGAGAGTGGTAGCAGTGTTAAGGGTGTGAAACATTCCAAAGCGGCTCGTAGGTTTTATAATGAGAACTTCAAAGACCCGCCGGAACGACTCAGTAAAATTTTAGCTGCTGCCGGAGGTAATGTTTTTGTCGTGTTACTAGTTGAGACGCTATTGAAAGTTCTAACTGATTAAAAATAAAATCCTTTCAAATAATCAAATGTTTCTGTGTCTACTCTTTAGTGTTTGACTGAAATAGACAAAAGTTTTGTCTAAATCATATTTGGCCTCAAGTACTTGTAGTGTCTTAATTCTTATGGAGAAGTACTTTATAGGTGATTAAAAAGTGTTTTTTAAGTAAGAAAAGCACTTGAATGTGCTTCTTGGATAGTAATTCCATGGATGCTTTTTCAGAAAGCCCTTTCATGAGCTTTGATGAGAAGCTTTCCTGAAGTACTTGGTAGGTGCTTTATAAAAATTGATTTTTGAGTGAGAAAATCACTTAAAGCATTTTTTCAAAAATAATTTATAGGTGCCACCTCATAAAGGGCTTCCTGCATTCTACGAAGTGAACCTTATTCTCTATGTAATGTTAGTGTGATATAAATGATAATGTTTCATAATGAAATAAAAATGGCTACTTGGAGCCTTGGACTCCTTCTATCTCTCGCTCGCTATCTTTTTTTTTTTTTTTTTAATTTTTTTAAAATTTTAGTATCAACTTTTAGGCAGAAGTAAATAGTGATCAACTGCTCATAAATGTACAAAACTATATGGGTTGTGTTAAATAATTTAAGTCACTGATAATGCATTGAATTTAATTGTGGGGAAATAATAAACATGATTAATTATACAAGTATGATAAAATATTTTAAGGATTCTTTTGGTGAATCATTGTTGATGTTTTATAAATCCAACTTGCTCAGTCTAGCAATTGGGGGATTTTACTGTATCTTTTTGTGTAATGATGCCTGGTAATTATTGAGCTGTGTTAATTACATTATTAGTGGCTTCAAGACGGAGTAGCGAAGAGCTAATATTTCAAGGGCGAGTGACTGTAAATGGTTCTGTATGCAATACTCCTCAGGTGAGCTCTTTATTATGCTTTATTTTGTTATACTGTGTTTAATAGCCCATACTGGTATGGATTGTTTCAATCTTGGTGAAGAGATATATATTTTCTTGATTCATTTGTAGTACCATAAAGCAATATGTGCTAGGATTACTATTGTTAGCATCTAGAATTATGCCTTTGTTACCTGTGATAATGTGCAGACTAGAGTTGATCCTACAAGGGATATCATTTATGTAAATGGAAGACGGCTTCCTAAGAAATTGCCTCCTAAAGTGTATCTTGCACTGAACAAACCAAAAGGGTTAGTAGTTGTTATCCTCGTGAATGCTTCTCTTTGCCTTTTCAAGTTATTTCCAAAGTTTGGGCTGTTTGGTTTTGAAAATTATGTGTATATGGAATTAATTTAATTGCCTTATGACAGGTACATCTGCTCATCTGGGGAGAAGGAGTTGAGGTCTGTGATGGGTCTATTTGATGATTATTTAAAAAGTTGGGTACGTGCAGGATACAATTTTGATTCTCTACTTTTCAGTTAACATCTATTTGTGATCAATTGCTGGTTGGTGGGGAGGGATGAAAGAAAAAAATTGAGTGGGGGAAAGTAAATTGAAGTTTATAGTACTCAAAACTTATTATCAGTTACATATTCATATTGTACTGCACAGTTATATTTTTAATTTTTAGTCATACATTGTTTGTGTTTACAGGATAAAAGAAATCCTGGACTACCGAGACCACGATTATTCACTGTTGGTCGCCTTGATGTTGCCACAACTGGTTTGATAATAGTGACCAATGATGGTATGCATTTTACTATCCCTAATGCTGCAAATATGATGGGTAAGAAGGATTTGAAATTGGATGGAAATATCTTATTCCAAAATTATGCCTTTTGTTTTCCAGGAGATTTTGCTCAGACAGTATCACATCCTTCATCTAAGTTGCTGAAAGAGTAAGCTTTCACATGTGTTATTCTTTAGTAATGATGCACTACTATGTTTAATTGGTACAAATGAAAGATACATTCTTCATGTAAAATGCTATTTAAAGTTTTTATTTTCATTCTATGTTATGGGTTTTGGTACATTCTTTGAACTTAATTGATTTTGCATTCCTAGAAGTGAATATAAATGCCAGAAGCCTGAGATTGTTTAGCACCTTACTCTGAGCTTCTGATGCTATTGTCAAGAGTTGGGTCAAGTGATTAAGATCTTTGGTTTCCAACCAAGAGATAATTGGTGCAGTTGTACACCCCCTGGAGCCACCTACTTAGGATAGTTTATCCCACAAGATTCCTGACTACCAAGATTGTAGGGTCCTATAATAGTCCTAAGTTCAGAACTCAGTTAAGTCGTGAGAAAGATTGGTGGATTTCTAGGTGTAGAAAAAATATTATTTTCATATCATCAACTTATTCACTCATTCATTCTTTTGCTTGCTCACTATTATATTTTTTGAGGTTAAGTAATGTGATTGTCATGAATATGTTTATTCTGATGAGGATAATCTTTATATTGTCACCGGAGATACATTGCAACCATAGATGGTTCAGTAAATAAACGGCACTTGATAGCCATCAGTGAAGGAACAGTTATTGAAGGCGCCCATTGCACCCCAGATGCTGTGGAGTTATTACCACCACAACCAGATATATCTAGACCTCGTATTCGTATTGTGGTATGTCAGATCTATTTTAAGTCTGTGAACTGTTTCAATATGCTATAAAATTTCATCGATTTTGTGGCATTTCCTTGCAGATTTCATTCAATTATTGATTGATTGCTGATATTTCTTCTACTTAAAATCATGCCGTGTACATGATCTACCTTTGCTTTTGATGTGTTCCCAGTATAAAGTGACAAATGTGTTACAATGGTATCTTTCCTTAAAAGATTTGATTAGATAAATTGAATACGGAGTATTTTATTTCTACGCTTTGATTTGGGGTTGTCAATTTAACCCGTTTACCTGGGGACCTACCTCACCTATATCTGTATCCTGAGTGGGGATGGAGCAAAATGGGAAAGAGTTTGTTTACCAGAGTGGTTCAATACTGCACTCATTATTCTTCTTTAGCTACGTTAAGCAAAATTAAGTGCTAGTGTCCTTTTTTATTTGCTTAAAACTGGATTCATGCAGGTTCATGAAGGCAGGAACCATGAAGTTCGAGAACTAGTGAAGAATGCTGGACTTAAGGTTAGCTTAGGTTTATTGATAGAGCATTTTTGACATTTCAAATGTGACTTTCAGTTGATTAAATCTACAGGGAACTGGGATTACCATTTTTTAAATATTTACTAATGCAGTTTCATTTATGATAAAAAAAAAAAATGGAAATTGATGATACTTGTGGTGGCAACATTGGGCCTTAGATCTATATGATATTAGTGCCTACTCTGTACTTGTTTCCATCTGATTTATCTTCCGGTGGTGTTTATGTCTATTGCTTTTGTTTATTGTTGTTCCAGCTTCATTCATTGAAACGTGTAAAGATCGGTGGTTTCAGACTCTCCTCAGATCTTGGGTAATTGTCTTTATCGTCTTCTGAAAACATTTATTAAGATGGCTTATACAAATCTTACCTTTTTCCTACTCCATTCAAATCACCATGCATCTGTGGTCCTAGTGGCCTAGCCAAAATAGAACCAGGAACTTCCTGTTGGGAGGTTCATGCAAAATATTCCACTAAAAAGTTGGTTCATCTTTGGATTATATTTAACAAAATCTGTGTAATTGGTGTTAGTAAATTTTTATAGAGTGAATCTTTTGATTAACTACAAGTAAAATTTACAAAAGCAGGTTATGACCCAAGTCCTACATTGCTTCAAAATTCTTGACGCCACTTCTGTGGGTCCACCAATGATCTTTACATCTCTCATGTATCTTTGTATGCCTAGTTTGTCATCATAGTGAGTTAAATTTGGCAGCTGAAGGTACATTAAAATTGGGTTGCCCTTTTTATTTTTACTTTTTGCACCGTACTCCCTCATCATCGCAAATATGAACCAATTTTAACTGGCTGGTATTATATCAAGATCTCTTTTACTCTTTGTAGAGACCTACCAGCAAAGCTGGCTGGCATCCGCCTTCTTTTGTTTGATTGGCTGTAGCTTCAACTGCCATTATCTGACACAAGTGTTTTATGCTATCCTAGTTGCATGGCTAAATGCCTTAAACTTTAGACCAACTGTTTGTGAATCTCAGGTTTGGAATGCACGTGGAACTTAAACAAGCTGATCTTAAGTTAATGGGTTGGCAGAGTTAGGAGTTGATACATGACAACTAGAGTTTCACTACATTTCTCTTGCTTCAAGCAAGTTCATCCAGATGAAACATGGCCTCACGATGCTACAGAAATTTTGCCAATGTCTTTGGGTGGTAGCAGTTGAATGGATCCCTTACCTTTTCTCTGGAGAAAGTATATGAATCTATAAGCTTGACTGCTTTCTGTATTTTTGTCATTAGGAAACAAAGGCAACCTTACCCATAAAAAGCATTAAAATCAGTTCAGTAAATGTGGAAAACAGCTGAGTTGCAAGCAACATCTGTATGTATGCAATGGTTAATATGCAAAGATGGCATCTATTTTACAATATCTAATTATGCTAAATGTCAATTATGTGTTGTATCAACTGCTATAAATCAAAACTCAAAATTTGCGGCTTACATGCAAATAACAATATTAACATGGGCCAAAGTTGAGGAGATAGGGAACATTAGGCACAGGAAAATGATATGATCGAGATGAGTTACATAATTGTAACTGTAGAACAAGAGCTCTTCAAAACTAGAAAATTGATTTCAATGTCACAGACCGAAGAGAAGTGGGGACTGCATTGCCATATCACAAGTCACGGCAAAAGGCCCAAAATTTAATTAGAGGGATCCTGCAAGAGCATTTAGTGATGAAGTTCAATAATTGAGGTTGAAGTAGTCCAAGGAAATATGACAGGGTGTAAAGAGCCAGCTTATGCTTAATGCTTACAGCGAAAGTATGATATCATCCTCGGTAAAACTTTTAGAAAGTATAAAGTTCAAAATTTCAGTTGCTGTATTACATCCAAAACCTTGATAATTTCAATACTAAATTTTGAGCATGAATGATGATGCACCGTGATTTGCACTTGTCTTCTTTCTACAAAATCACTACTTAAAAATTGGAACAGCAGCTTGTAGGCTGGAAAAGCACATGCCTTCGAAGCTTTCTGCAGAAGAGCCAAGAATGTAGAATTTTTGTTTTCACACGGAGAATGAAACTATTTTGCACTTTGCCAGTCAAGATATATCTCTTGGGCCTTGAGTTTGTTGTCTTATTCTAATTCAGATGAAATAAATTATCATTTTCAATGATTGATCCATGAATGAATTTTTGGGTTTTCTTTTTCTGAGTCAATCAAATGCGTTGAAAATTGACAAAAATATTACGTTTATATCAATGAAGTGATTCTTCCAATCTTAAGTCAGATGTTCTAAAGCAGACTATGCAAAAGTAAAAGAGAAGAATTACTTGGTACATTTGAATGTAATTGGTTGGGCCAAAAAGCACAAAACATAAGTCAAAAGTTACAGCCCAGCTTAAAATATTCAGGTGCTTTTTAGTTTTAGAGAGGTTGAATTTGTTGAAGAAACTCATAAACAAAAGTTGGACTAGAGATTGGAAGAAAGAAAGTGCTTTTAACACCACCTTCCATCTTATGCGGAGGTGCTTTTGATTGCCGGCCAGCCAAATGAATGCCAACAAAAGAGACAGAAAAGCACTGCCAGGCAGATTCTTCAGCTGACAACCTGACCACCTTGCAATTCACATAATTTTCAATTAACTCCAACTATTTGGATAATATCATTAACTATCCCTCATTTTTTAGTTAAATATAATATAAAGCCAAAATAGCTAAGTTTTGAGACTTTTTGTTGTGACTTGCATTTTTAATTTTCAATTAAGGGTTTATTGGATTATTATAACTTTGATTAGTGAATAATGACAAAAGCACATTCTTTTATTATTATTATTATTATAAATTTGAAATAATGTAGGAATAAAAAAAGAATTATTAAAAAATTAAATGCCCATTCTCAACAATTAACAAATAATTTAAAGTTCTTCATTAAATCTTATTATCAATTGGGTTTGGTTGAATTTTCATAATCATAATATAAAAATAAAATTTATCAAATAAAAAGTGAAATAAAAAAAACTTTTAATTCAATAAGGATAAAAATATTTGGACCTTTGAGTTTTTATGTTTTTGATAATTTAGACAATTATATCAAATTAGTCCTTAAATCAACCTACATGATCAAACTAATCTTACACTATCAAAAAAAATTTATCATTGTTTTTGCTAAATATATATACATTCAAATCCAAATATGCCCTAATCTTTTTATTTTTAGTTAGTATCATACTTTTATGAAAATGATCAATCAATGCTACAAATTTTAGTCAAAAACACAAGTAAATGCATGAGTGCTCATCCTCCTTGTAAAGAAACAACACATCGTGTGCTTGCTCCCTATCCCAACTAACCCTTAAAACATTTCCAATCACAAAGCAAATAGGCCCTACAACTTAAAAGAATAATCAATCTCACCAACTTCATAATACAATCTGTTTTCATCAACACAAATAAACCATGATTTTTTTAACAAATTAATCCATTTTATAAACCCAAACTTATTTATAATAAGAGGTAGAAATAAAATTTAATTTTAGTTAAAAAATTAATTTTTAAACTAAATTACCTAACTTCACAATATTTGATCTAGAACTTTTATTAAACATAAAAAATCTCGATGTTTAGCCAAAACTATCTACCAAACGTTAATAATAACATATGTATATTATTAATTGTTTAAATATTTAAATTACGTAACAAAATTATTCATTCATTTATGTCCATATTGAAAAAAATAAATGATCAAGTTTTGGCTTTAAAATGTAATAATTATTTTCAATTGTATGATTGATAATGTTGATATGAAAAAAAAAATTCTCAAAATTTCATATTATAATCTAGAATTCTTAACATTTAGTAAATATTTTTATCCAAATGTCGAGAATTTTAATATTTGACGAAAAATATGTATTAAATATCAAGAATTTTAATATTTTATCAAGTATTTTTGCCAAACGTCAATAATGTTAATGTTTAATATAATTTTTTTTATTAAATACGTCAAGATTTTTGACATTTGGTAGATGTTATTGATAAGATATTATAAATAAATATATTTTAATTAAAAATTTAATTTTTTTTTATTATAATTAAGTTTTATTTTTATACCTCTTGTTGTAAATAAGTAAATAAGTATAAGGTTATTAAATAAAATGTTTTATAAAAAAAAAAAAAACCTAATAAACCACAGTGTGTTTTAAGTACACCCTAAAAACATCGTGTACTTGTATTACATATTTAAGTACATCACAGAAGGACAACATGACTTCATAATCAAAGTACACACAATTCATTTAAATTAAGCAAAAATTAATTTTGGTGTGTAGGAATTCAATCCATAGATTGGATCATATAATCAAATTTTATTACGTAGGTAATAATAAGTTTGGTTGAAACTTCAAACTCAACAACTATGTACTTTGCCGTCCCAAACGTTACAGCTTACAGAACTGACAAAAAAGAAGAAGAACAAGAACAGCACAAGGCGGGAACCAGCTCTCTTCGTGCTCCCCTCAATTTCTCTTTCTTTCATTTTCAATAAATGTTTCTTTATATACCAAATCTCGCCTGCTTCAACCACTTTGGTTTGGCATCTATTTCTTTTTTTCTCTATACTTAAATGCTTGTTCTGGGAAAGTTTCTGAGAGAAAAATGGCTGCTTCGGGTTCTAGTCTGAGGGCAACGCACAGAGGAACAACAGCAGAAAGACAACACAATCACATTCCTCTGCATTCTTTGTCGCTGTCGAAAAGTGTAAATAATGGACCAAATAATAATCAATCTGTTCGTTCCTCTAGAGAAAGACCCTCTTCTTCTTCTTTCTCTACCTCTTCTTCAAGACGCTCTGTCATTCCTAATTCTCGGATTCAGTCTAACAATAACAACAGCAACGATGAAGGTTTTTTATTTTCTTTCTGACTTCTCCTTCTTTGTGTGAATTTTTTTGGATGATTTTTATGTAGGGGAGGTTTTTGATTAATTTTATGATACTTTTGGTAGGTTTCTGATAAATTTTATGGATTTTTTGGGAGGTTTTGGAGGAACTGTAAGAGGGTTTATCATTCTTTCTGTTTTTTCTTTTATTGGGAACTCTAGTTTATGTTACTTTTACTTGCCTCTGAACGAGAGTGTGTTGCGTGAGAAGTTTCAGCTGTGATTTTTGGTTTTTGGGATTTTGGCAAAATGTGTTTTTTTTTTTTTTGTTGACTGGTATAGTTTTTGGTGATGTTTTGTTTGTATACGTCTTTGGTTTCTTTTTTCTTTTTTGGGTCATTTTGAGAGTATATCATTCAAATTCAGGTTTTGTGAATTCAAATGACTATTTGAGTATGTGGGTACTTTCCGTTTCGTAATTTTTGAGATGATTGCAATGTTGAATTGGTCGGAAGATTATAAGTCAGTTTTGGGTAATTTCTGGTGCTGCCATGCCTTAAATGTAAAATTGGACTATTAATTTTTGTCTTCCCTGTGCCATTTTCCTTGCTGTTTGGAAATTTTTGTGCTTGAACAGAATTAAGTAAACTAAGCCATATGGTTCAACAAAGTTGGTGTCATCATAGCCAAAATATCATAATGGGTCAAAAAGCTTCAATTCTTTATGATAAGTGATCTACAGTCTAGAATTGGGAGTTGTTGGCATCTAAAGTCCAACATTGCTGTTCTCAGTTATCATTCTAGAAATCTCTGCCATATTTGTCATGATCACAATGCGCTGACACTATAACCATCTTTTGTACTTTTAATTACATGAGTTTGTGTTTATGATGTTGCCGTTATCTGTACTTTTTATGTGCTGTGTGCTTGTATGTCATATCTTCTTATGCTATGTTTAGTGTTCTGGTAGCTTTCTAAAACTTAAGTAAACAGAACATTGTGGGATAGGCGAACATGCTTACGTGGTTGGATAAAAGTGTTGCGCAATGTTTGATCTCTATCATGTTAAAAAGGTTCTTAGAAAACCGTATTAGGTGAAATATGGTTGCCATACATTTTGTTTTTTGATTTTCTATATTTTTGTTTAGTAGATGAGTATGATCTCAATTCTCAAGCATGCCTGAATATTTATACTAACGGAGAAGTTGAAACATGGTTGCCGAATATTAAGTTGTTTGCTTGGTGAAAATACTTCTTGCCCACCACTTACAGAGACTACTAGTTTTTAGAGTATGGTTATGGTTTCCTAGTATGATGTTTTTTAGTTTGACTTTTATCACAGATCCTGGAAGGGTAAGGGTTGCTGTCAGACTTCGACCAAGAAATGCCGAGGATCTCCTCTTGGATGCTGATTTTGCAGATTGTGTTGAATTGCAACCAGAGGTGTTTTTTGTGTACCAATAAGAAATTTAAAAAGAAAAAATAAAGAATATTTTTCATGTTGGTAAAACAAGGAAATGCTTGGCTCCAGCTAAATGTATTTATCAAATTTCTTCCCAGTAGCATCTATCAGAATATTTGGATTAGTTGAAATGATATCTTATTTTTCTCATGTAGCTTAAGCGATTGAAGTTGAGAAAAAACAATTGGAGTTCTGAATCTTACAGATTTGATGAAGTTTTCACAGAAAGCGCTTCACAAAGGCGTGTTTATGAAGTGGTTGCGAAACCTGTTGTTGAGGTAAGTGACTAACGAGCTTATAAGTCACAGCGTTAAATAGTTTGAATCATGACACTTTGGGATGTTGTTGTCTGTGCTACTAGATTTATAACAAATATATGGCTTTCTGTATCGCTATGTTAATGTTAGATTTATAATCAAATAACTGTATGTGGATAATTTTCATAACTTATGCAGAGTGTATTGAATGGATATAATGGGACAGTTATGGCCTATGGTCAAACAGGTACTGGCAAAACTTACACACTTGGCAGACTGGGTAAAGATGATGCATCTGAACGTGGAATTATGGTTAGAGCCTTGGAAGATGTAATTGCCAGTATGTCTCTTACTTCTGATAGTGTGGAAGTCTCCTATTTACAGGTACGGAACTGTTGTTTATGCTGCATCAAAACAAACTTGTTTGTTCAGTGTGTTTTACTTTTGCTTGTTATTTTATTGTTCAACTGCTTTGTCAACAAGTCTAGTTGGTTCGGCCTCTTGCCGTGGAAGCAAGAGGTCAAGGGGTTGATTCCCCCTCACACCAACCTTGGAGGGAGAATTTCTCTAATTTGTGTTTGTGCGCAGGGTGGGGTGGGACTTGGATGTGTGGAACCTAAAAAAAAAAAAAAAGTGCTGTGTCAACTTCGTTAGACATTTTTTTTCAGTTGGTGTTTGAGCTAAACAAACTTTGGAGGTGCTTTGTCTTATTTAATAGGAATTTTTACTTTTTTTTGAGTCATATTTGTGAGCCAAAAACTGAAAAAAAGTGTTGACTTGGGTATGTAATGACCTTTCTTTCCACCCGTTTTACACATACAATCTGGGACCAGTGAGAGTTCTAATGTATATCAGAGGATCAGAGCTTGTGGTAACATGCTCTGTTATGCAGTTCAGTATACATTTTGTTTTCACTGCAAATTGCAGATGATATCATATAATATAATGATCATCAATTCTTGTAAGCAAACTCAACAAGTCAATGTTTGCACTAGAGCTTACATGTTATTTTGTTGCTGATGCGGTGAAATGTTTTATCATTGTTTTTCTGATGGTTAATCACTCTTTCATTATTATTTCATATTTTTCTTCCAGTTGTACATGGAATCCATACAAGACTTGCTTGCCCCAGAAAAAATTAATATCCCAATTAATGAGGACCCAAAAACTGGAGAAGTGTCAATGCCTGGTGCAACAGTTGTTAAACTTCGAGATCTTGATCATTTCTTACAGCTACTGCAAATTGGTGAGGCAAATCGTCATGCAGCAAATACAAAGCTAAATACTGAGTCTTCACGCAGTCATGCAATTCTAGTGGTGAGCATCTGTTGTGTCAATAAACAATCATGTTGTTTATTAAGCACAATTATAGATCAAACTCTTTAATCATCTGAATTTTGTTTGTCTCACAGGTCTATATTCGAACATCGGTACCTGAAAAAGTAGATAAAATTACTTCTCAAGAGAAAGACACAAAGACTGAGTTACCTGGTGGCAATCACATACCTGTAGTTAGAAAAAGCAAGTTGCTGATTACAGATCTTGCAGGTTCTGAAAGAATAGACAAATCTGGTATGTTTACTTTAATACTTTAACTTGATATCTGTATTTCAAACTTGCAACACTGCTACCTTTTCTTTATGTCCCCTTCTATTTTGTGTTTTCCTTATATTTCTTTTTCAACATACCATTTTTCAGCAAAACAGAGCTCATCATTTATATGTTTATTTATTTTCTCCAGTTCTGCAGTATATAGTTTTGTGGAGTTCCATATTTTAAGAAAATATTAAGATAAATTTGTTTGTTAATAATTGAGTAAAAAAATTAACTTGGTAATTGTGAATTTTAAGTAACTAAATTGGCAGTTTGCTTTTATTTATTTCGTCATTTAGAGCTTACGTGATTATTGTCTCATATTGCAGGCAGTGAAGGCCCCTTGCTTGAAGAGGCTAAGTTCATTAATCTTTCTCTTACTTCCCTAGGCAAATGTATAAATGCTTTGGCTGAGAACAGTCCACATATACCAACAAGGGATTCTAAGTTGACAAGATTGCTTCGTGATTCTTTTGGAGGTCATTCCTAAAGTCCTTACATTTTGCTTTGTTTCTTTAATATATTGCTGCTAATAAAGTACGAGGAGATTTGTGGAAATACATATTCCTTTTAATATTAGAAGCTTATTACCCATAATTGGTTGTTATGCTTTATTTTTCTAAGTTATAGTAATGCTTTTGTATTTAATTGGCGTATGTGCAGTAAAATAACCATTCTGACCATAAAGATATTATCTACAAGTAAATCTTCTGCATTTTGCATGCATCTGTTTGTCATATTGTTGCAGCATTCTTTTATTTCTTTTGTCTTCACTTTCTTACAGATATTCATCATTAATCAAGTAGGTTCAGCGAGGACTTCGCTTATAATAACAATTGGGCCATCTGCTCATTATCGTGCGGAGACCACAAGCACAATAATGTTTGGACAAAGGGTGAGTTTAATAAAGGATTCAGAATTCAGATATTTAGAAAATTTCCTGTCAATAATTTTTTGGTGTCTATTGACTATCCTTCACAAGAGAGCAGGGGGTGGTAAGGGGGGCTGTCATTCTGAAACACACTCCTCTTCCCTCACCCAAGAGAATTCACCACCTAGCTAGCTGTCATCTTCACTAAAATTTGGTTGGGAATGGTCAAAATTCTTTCTCTGAGGTTTATCACCGCTGTGATTCATCAGTCTTCCAACTTCATACATAAGATGTATGGCTCTGGGTTCGTCAGTCTTATGCTGAATATGGTCTAAATTCTTGTATTTTCCCTATTTAATCTAACCTTGGACTGTATATGCTTTGATGATGAGAAAGGATTTGTGTGAAGTATGTAATGCAATTGTTATCATCGTTATTGTTCTTATCAAAAGAGCATGCATTGTTTTCCATTTTTATAAAAATATTACAGCCAACTGTAACCTGTTTCATATCTTGACCATAGAACTGACCCCAAACTGTAGCAGGTACAAGAATTTCTGTTTCATGTTCTTGATGAAACAGAAATTCTTGTACCTGCTACGGAGTGCACCAATTGAATTGCGAGAGGAATATGATGCAGTTCTAAGGGTTAATATCTGCTACGGAGAGCTTATTTTGTAAAACATTCTTCATTGTGTCAGAACTTAGTGGAAATTTATTATTTAATGGAATTTATTACAGAAAAAACTGACTATAGGTTGAATGTTAGCCTTGTCATCTTCAGTCTACTAAGCCTTTGACACCAACAGTTTTTGCAATCCTTGATTGCCTCATCTTGGGTTGTTTCTCCCTTGTGCGTTAATTAATTACTCATACATTGTGGCTCAAAATGGAAATGATGGCTTTCTTTCACTAATCTTTGGCTGGTTCTCATTGATTTTCTTTTTTCTTTTCATTTTTTCTGGGAGATGTTTGTTTTTCACAGTTTGAGTGCTTGCACCATAAATGTGGATAAAAGGGGAGTTCACTGATTTAATGGGAACAGCATTTTTTTTTCAATTGTGTAGGCAATGAAAATAGTTAACATGGTAAAGCTTAAAGAAGAGTTCGATTATGAAAGTTTATGCCGGAAGCTTGAGACTGAGGTGGACCATCTTACTGCTGAAATTGATAGGCAACAGAAGTTGAGAGAAAATGACAAATGCAAGCTGGAAAAACAGATGAGAGAGAGTCAAGTCTCTTATGATGAAGCAAAAAACAACCTAGTCACTCAAGTAGAATATCTTACTGCAGAAATTGAGAGGCAACAGATGTTGAGAGAAAATGACAAGTACGAGTTTGAAAAACAGCTCAGAGAGTTTCAAAACTCTAACACTGAATCAAGAAGGAATCTAGTAACAAGGTCCGAGGTAGTTTTCTCTCCTCAAAAATTGTGCTGTTCTAATTGATAGAAACCTTCTTTTATGCCCAGGCTTTTCTCAATTTCTCATTAATCCATTTTGCTTGTTCCAAGTTGTATGCTTAGTTAGTAGCTCTGTATTCAAATGCTTGTTTCAATAGTATCCCTCCGTTTCCTAATATCTTGTTCTGGTTTGCAGTTTCTGGAGAAGGAAAATACTCATATGGAATTGGAGATGGAAGACATCTTAAGCAAATTGAACCATCAAAAAGATCATAATAATCTATTGTGTGGTAAAGTTGCACAACTAGAAACAAGCTTGAAACAAAGCAAGGTACTTCCCTTCTTTAAGGAAATTAGAGATTGCTTGCCTTAGCACTATCTAGCTACTCATTTTCTTCTCCACTTTCATTCATACTATCTGTTCTTTGATACCTTCTCTTACCCAGCTAAGATAAACTCAGTAATACCATTCCAGCGGCTATATCACACATAATGGCTATTTTCATAAACTTAATATCCCAATAGGAAAAGCTGACATTGGGCTTGGTATCAAGATATTGGGTTAGCGACAGCATGTAAGCAGCTTATATAACAGCGTGAATCAAGTTCTCATCAAGTTTGATTGATGTTCATTCATATTGTGAAGTCCCATGCATGTTCAGAGTTCGAATCTAGAGACCATCAATTTGTGTTCTGAAGTCCTGTATTTATGCTTTTTGATTTAAGATTCAATGTACTTGGCTATGAAAAAATTTAACCTACATGAATCTTTATACTTCCCTGTTAGTAGCAACACCAGCTTGAAAATTCTACATATCACAAAGTACTGGCTGATACCACTCAGATGTATGAGAAGAAAATAGCTGAATTAATCAAGCAGCTAGAGATCGAATGCGGCCGCTCTGAAAGTGCTGAGGAACAACTTGATGTAATGAAGAAGTTGATTACTGATCAGAAAAAGTCAATTAAGGTATTTAAGTTGTATATTGATTAACATTATTAAGTCATACATGTTGCCTTGACTTTATAAACTAATCCTTGGGTTGTTCTGCACTTGTAGAAATAAAGAGAAAATTAGATATAACTTTTGAAAGTTGGAAGTTTTAGCTTCCATCCCCAGAAAGGGAACAAAAACATTGCCAAATATATCGGATGAACAATGTTCTGAGACCAAGGGAGCAATTCCTTTTGTCTTTTCTTCATTGTGCATTTTCAATTTAGGATCATGTGTGATCTTAGTTTGTATTATATATTCAAACCAAAAGTTAATAACGGTTTGGTTATGTGGTTTCTTTGGGACCCTCTATCTTCTTGCCATGTTTATTGACCCTTTCTTATAAAATAATGTTTGAGAAGCTATATATTCTACCTCAAGTTTCAGCTACGTGAACTTAAAGCTAATGCCATTTTTTAAACTTATAGACATATGAGATGGAAAATTCCACATATCAGAAAGCACTTGCGGACACCACTCAGTTATACGAGAAGAAAATAGCAGAGCTGAATAAGAAACTAGAGGATGAGCATGCTCGTTTTGAAGGTGCAGAAGAACAGTTGGCCATGGCAACGACGCTTCTAAGTGATTACCAAAAGTCAATTCAGGTTAATTTTTTGTCTCGACATCAGAATTGAATGGGTGAAATATGATATTTATTTTACCCTCCGTACTGTTTCATATAACTATAACTACCATAATATAATATCTGCTAAAATCCAGGGGCAGAAAGAGATCAATGAACTCAAAATGAAGTTACAGGAAATGTGCCAGCTGCATGAATCTGCTGTGAATGAACTTCAATCCTTGAAATCAGAACACAATAATCTACTAGAAAAGAAGGTATGATTGGCATTAGAAGCCAAATAGGTTTGGTTAAAAAATTTCTGCAGTTTTTAAATTGATTTGTCTCGATTACGGTCATGTTGGCTTTTTCCCATAACCTTTAGCTTTTAGGTCGGGTAATAGAGCAAGCTTTTACAAGTAGATCATGTGTTTGAATCCCCCCTCATGATTGTGTTTGTATTTGCATTTGAATTGGTTTTGCATGTGAGTGGGACCTTACCTGTAAGGTTAAACTTTTAGGTCAAGCAGTAACTTAACAATGAGAACTACCATCCGTTATGAACTTGAAAGTTAAACAGTGAGTGAAATTCTGAAACTGAAATTGTGAAGGAAACAATGAGTGAAGAGATTCTAGCTGCAAGCCAAAGACTTTTAGTTGAAGAGAAGCAGGGGAAGGCAATTGAATATGAGCTGGTCAAACTAAAAAAGAGTGCACCTGGAAATGACTACGATTTTGAGGTAAAATAATTATGCAGTTTCTTAGCATTCCATCTTATTGGTTTTATGGTCTTAATAGTATTTTACAGGACAAGAAACCATACACAAAGGATTACGTTGGTAAAGGATCTTCAAGATTTGGGACGCCAATGGGTTTACACAAGTCAAACCCATCGAGGGAGACACTATCTGGTCAGAGGGCCACAATTGCAAAGATATGCGATGAAGGCAAGAATTATGTATATGTAAACAATGAACAAGTTTCTTTTTCCTGCTTAAACTTAGATATGGTGATTTACAAAGTTCCTTGTCTTTGCAAATGCAGTTGGGCTTCCAAAGATATTGCAATTGTTATCATCTGAAGACCCGGAAGTCCAAATCCATGCTGTGAAAGTGGTAGCCAATCTTGCTGCTGAAGGTACGGTTTATTTTAAGGTGAATGAATTGAGCCCATTTATTTTTTCTTTCTTTTTTCTCCCTACTCTTGATTGCCATGTGGCTTTATTAGGTTGATGTCACGTTAATAATTCCTTAAAATTGTTCGTTTATTTTATACATCGTATACTATCTTGACCATCAAAATCAGCATAAATAACTTTGATGTAGAGGATAAATTTTTCTAATGAAAGTAAAATGTTGATTGATTTCTGACTTCTAAGCCCTGTATTCCGAGGTTGAACAATTGACCTGTTAAAGATTTTTTTTCCTTTCAGATGTTAATCAAGAAAAAATAGTCGACGAAGGTGGTTTAGGTGCTTTGCTTTTGCTGTTCCGAACATCCCAAAATACTACTATTCTTAGAGTGGCTTCTGGCGCCATTGCCAATTTGGCAATGAATGGTAATCTGATTCTGTGTCTTCTATTGTTGAATTAGTTTTCATATTACGACTTCCTAATGATCATAATTGATGATTTTATTTCCATTTTATATTTTTTTTCCCTTTTATTAGTAGACATGGCAATAGGGATTCTGTTGTGATAAAAAGCATATATATATATATATTTAACACAAATTAATCTAATTTTTCTTTTTTAATTATTCAAGAAATAAATCAATCCTCCCCCCAACTTTGGTGTGATCGGGATTGGAACCTTGATTTAAACCCTGGAGCTCTTGTATCATCACGAGAGGTTTTACAAGTTGAGCCAACTAGCACCTAGAAATTCATCTGATGTTTGCTAACCTGCTTGATAATTAAGGTTCCTTGGATTTAGAGTAAAGCTGCATTGTGAACTTGTTCTCCATGATTCTACATCAATGACTAACTTATTGACAAACTGAAATTATATTTTCTCTTTTAAATCTTCTCAGAGATGAATCAAGGCTTAATTATGAGCAAAGGAGGTGCCCAGCTGCTTGCCAAAACAGCATCCAAAACTGATGATCCACAAACTCTTAGAATGGTAGCCGGTGCAATTGCTAACCTTTGCGGAAATGGTATGCTGAAAAAGATTCTGCTGTTTGTTGAATTTCTTCATCTGGTCATTTAGTGAGTTTCTCCAAAAATGGATACCTGAATATATTCTTACATACTGAATCATACTAATGAAATTCTATCAACTAGATTCAACAAATGATAAATGCACTGGCTTTCATAAGCAATAAGATCATGCATATACTGACACTCAGATTTATTTTGCACGACAGAAAAGTTAGACATGATGCTGGAAGAAGATGGAGCAATTAAAGCTCTTCTTGGAATGGTTAGATCTGGGAATAGTGATGTCATTGCACAGGTTGCTAGAGGATTAGCTAATTTTGCAAAATGTGAATCCCGAGGAATTATTCAAGGTTTGTTCCTCCTGTCCTTTTATAACGTATATGAGCTTTCATCAGTCATCTTCACCTATCATAACTCTTAACGAAACTTTGTTGCTGCAGGACACAGAAAGGGCCGTTCACTTCTGATGGAAGATGGTGCCCTTGAATTGTTGATTGCCAATGCTAATACCAGTTCTGCTTCCACCCGGCGCCATGTAGAGCTTGCACTTTGTCATTTAGCACAAAATGGTAAACTGCTGATTAAGCTTGAAAATAATTAGACAAAATTAGAAGCATAAGTTTTATTTTCCAAAGAATAATGAAAAATATAAGAGATCAAAAATTAAGAGTGGGCATGAAGCTTGTTAGAAAAATAGAAGACTTAATACTGTCATTCAAGCTAACTGGTAATAATGAATTATATCGTTACTTTGGTTACCTAGAAACTTTCCTAGGAGTTACTCTAGTTTGATGTCAAACTCCATCGTGTTATTGTCATGAGTTTTGATCGCTTGCATCATTTTCTGTTATTAGAGAACTTCCATAATCTTTTCAGTAACTTAGCTGAAATGTTCTGCCCATTGCAGAGGATAATGCAAGGGATTTCGTCTCCAGTGGTGGGGCGAAAGAAATTGTACGCATATCAGTGGAGTCAAGTAGGGAAGATATACGCAACTTAGCAAAGAAGACACTGAAGTTGAACCCAAGTTTACAAACTGGCATGCTTTCCTAATGCTAAATGAATTGTAATGTACAGATTGCTGTCTTCCCAATCCCAAAAGTTTTTTAACATCAGGTACTGTATTATGCATGAACACAACTATCACTAGGTGAGGATGACAATGCATAATCACCAGATTATATTAGACCTTTATTTCATCTCCTGCATGATAATCATGCACGATTATTCTCGTATGTAGCTAATTTAATCAAGTGAAGTTTGCACATATCCTGATAACAAGTTTGGGTTACAATTCTCAAGTTCTGTTATATTTTATTAAATTTTTAAATACTTGCCCTAAGTTGATAAATATAAAAGATAATTTAGGATGTGCAACAAAAAAGTTGGTGCTTTTACATTGCAATTGATTGACCATAGACCAACAATCAAGTTTATATTGACTTGCAATATAAGTATTCTATTTTGTTTAAACTCTACTTGAATTGAAATCAGAATTCGGATCGGGTAATTATGAAAGGTAAGAAAACGGAATTGATTAGAATTACAGAATCCGGTAGTGTGAACATATCACAATCTTGCTTGAGTTCACGCTGAGAACTAAGAAAGAAATCAACAGTATTCATCTACCTCCTGCTCCTGCATATATACCATGGATGACTTTTTAACTTTCT
Organism: Cedrela odorata; assembly: GCA_035584115.1. Classification (NCBI taxonomy): domain Eukaryota; kingdom Viridiplantae; phylum Streptophyta; class Magnoliopsida; order Sapindales; family Meliaceae; genus Cedrela; species Cedrela odorata. The sequence continues at coordinate 7,881,678 of JAXCLQ010000006.1, read as the reverse complement.
AACATGCCAATAATGTCAACAGTGAAAATTATAATCTAAATGGGAACAAAAGTTAAATTGTGAAAATGAGCATTTTTCTTCAGTCTCGTGTTGTTTACTCCAATACAATATAATAATCAAATGTACCACAAAAGTTGTTTCAAATTTATCCACACCTTATCTTTCTTTTCCTCCATCCTTGTGAGAGAAACCAGCAGATCTTACCATTACCCCGAGGAGTTGGGGGGCCATGATAAACAGAAAGGAAACTGAAAATAAAAATAGAAATAAATGCTAAAACTCTCACTGTAAAAGTTTTATTATCGCAACAACAATCTCCATGGTAAGAGAAGGGAGCAGTAGCTATATGGCTAGACTTTCATGGAGGAACTAAAATTCTTACAAGAATCAATATGAACAATTTACAAGGAATAATCAACTAAGGTTTCACATCCAATCTCTTCTCATCAACCTATTCTCACCAAACAATAAATAAACAAGCATACAAAATTGATACCGCAGCAAAAGAATAAATTCTATTGAAATCAACATTGCCTGTTCCTCATATCAACGATATATGACAAAAATTTACCATAGAACAGTCGCATGTCTCAGGCAGCAACTCTGATAGGAAAAGGCTTCTGGCATCCAGCTGTAGCATTTGCTCCTTTATGATACAAAATAATGAAATCTATACATGCTAGCACAACATCCAAATTGAGCCAACCCTCAATGCACTAGTACATAATCATCCGTGCTAATGGGATAAAATCTCTGATACTCGATCTAGTGCATCTGGTGGAATCTCCCTTCCCGGAACATTGACCTTTAGAAGATTAGCATACCTACCAAAAGAATGCAACCTGTTACCAAACAACATAAAGGCATATAAGTACAAATAACACAACTGGTCATTGCAACTAACTCTGTAGTAGTAAACAAGTCCTCGTGCTCCATTATGAAGGCAAACAAAGCCTGCAAACAGGGAGAAAACACCATTACAGATAGCACAACCAAAATTTGAAAAGAAATGAAACCATTGAGTTTAAATGACTTACTTCAAAGGGCATATTTAATAGTTCGTAATAAGTCCGGACATGGTCTAATCTCCGTCGTACATCTTCACTATCAATTGAGGGGATAGCTGCCAGGGCCTGCAAAATGTCAATGGAAGTAGTAATACCATACTGATTAGTATACTCAAAATTCTATTCAGTAAGTTTCCATTCCAACCATCTGGGGTTAGCTTTATGGATCAATTTTACAAATCGAATACCAAAAACATCCTCAAAAAGTATGGCTAATTGCCAGAAGGGGGCAAGTGAAGGGCCTTAGCCAAGAGCAGTTGGTAGATAGGGAAACCTACCCTATTCGGTTAGCATTCCAATCAAGTACAGACCTTATTAAATCATTTTGGACAAATGGAAAGTTTTCAAGCCATTTCAATCAGTGTTGATGAACATACAAAGATAGTAGACAATATCAAGTTTACCTGCTCCAGAGCAATTGAATTCCGACATATCTGCTGAACTCCGAAAAGGTTGACAGTTTTCATATCAGCCAAAACCTAACAAGACACAGTATTTCCCATTAGAAGTGAACAACATGAACAGGATAGGAGTTCAAGTATACTATGCTGGAAAGTATAAAAGATAAGTGAAAAAAAAAATTTCAACAAAAATATTTATCCAATACAATTTTTGTAGTGAGGCAAAAACATGCATGCAGACCTTTATGGATGCATTTGCTGCAATGCCACAAATTCCACTAAATATGTAATTTCGCTTCTCTCCAGCTATAAAAGGTGCCATCTCTTCATCCCTACGTGTTATCTACAGGCAAGAAGTGAAAAAGAAATATAACATTGGCTTCCACAAGAAAATGATAATCCATGAAAAATTATACCAATGAAAACAAGAAAAGGACCATTTTTTCTCCTACAATCACACCCCACATAAGACTTTCTACGTTAAGTAAATGGATCAAATGATTTTTGTTAACCACTTGACCCAAAAGCTTAAGCCAGTGGCTAAGGATTCAATATAGTACTCAAGCTCTAATAATACTCAAATATAAGGAATTGTATATTGTGGCAATATCATTAAAATAATTCAAACTTAAATTGCTTGAACAGATTATTGTGCAGGGATAACTCTTTTCTTCAAATACAGATTATAGTTTTAAAGAATAGTAAACATTGCAATAGTAGGTTCTCTACAGTTTGATAGGTTGGATAAATGCCATTATTAATGAAATGGCATTCAGGTTAATTTTCCCTTTAAAAGGGATGGAAATCTAGCAACTGATGACTAAACAAATTAGGTCTAACTATATAGTATACATATGGAAAAAATTTCCATAATATGGCATCAAGTTTCATAGATATATATCACGAAAATAGTGCACAACAATGCAATGGGCAGCTACCCAAGGTTGTGTTGTCCTTTTAAAAACTCCTTAGAAAAAAAAAGGAAAAATGATACAAACTCCACATAAAGAAATGCCCAGAAGCAGGCATGTATGCCACCAGCATAAAAATTTCTAATAGCATACCTCTTTCAGGATTTTTCATGTACACAACCAATTACTAGAGGCTAGCATTGAGATTCATGGGCAATAAAAATAAAATTCTTGGGTAGTTCATAACATGGAAAAAATTTCTAAATATTTCAGTCTCAGCCATATAATAGCAATAATACATAATATGTATACAAGAACTGAACAATCATCAAGCACTAGAATGACACCAACACCTTGAATGGTCTAACTTTGATGTACATTACTTTCAGTAAGAGATGCACACATATAGATACTTTTTTCTAATAAAACAATTCCCTCCCCAACCCGGTGTGAGTTGGGTTTTACCAGTGGAACTAACTAGCACCTGCCACACACATGGACACTTACCAGTGCAGTAAGTGAAATGATAAAGTCATCCGGTTCTTCTGCATCTTGGTCCTCCAAATATTCCCTACTTGTCATTTCCTGTTCAAATCATAATGTTCAATAGTTAAGAACGCTTCTTATGCTGAATTATTAAAAATTTCACTCCCAATTGAGGAGAAATATTATTTCATCACAGAGGTTTCACAAACCTGCATATGAAAGATTGTTTCAAGCTGCATCTCTACACGTAAAACTTTAAGGCAATCAATTGCCAATTTTCTATATTCATCTGCAAATGACGCCAAATCCCTCGTAGGTGCAGTGCTTGATTGATTATGATGCTGCTTGCTACTCTCTTCTACTTGATTTGATGCTTTTAGGGTTGCTCGTCCAAGCCTGTTTTTTACATGGAAAAAAATAACCCCAAAGCTATGAGGAAGTAATTTGCTAATATGAGCTTTCAAGAAAAAAATATTTTGCAATGAAATCGAATAGTTGCATTAAAGTTGGTTCAGTCAAGAAATAAGGTCCAAAATGGTGCAATTCCTATAATAAAAACTAATGACAAGCAGTAAGAAATAAACTAAAACATGAATACAGTAGAAACACAAGGGAACAGATATCAATTGGCGACCAAGCAATTTCTTTGAGGGAATTGGCAGAATGCTATGTCTGCCATGCATGGGTTTGAGGGGTGAATGATCCAAATATACTGCTTCCGCAATTCACTGGACAATTTGGCAGTACAAGGACATATACAACAATAATACTGTAAACATCGTTGGTAGATGTATCTTAATGAGTTATTTCAAAATTCCAGGCAATTTATGGTGGGCCTTTTTTCTACAGCAGCAGGAGCATCTGATGTTTTGAGAAAATTTTGCAATAAAAGGTGCATCCCCAAATAGATGCAAAAGCCTGCTCACTGTCAAAAGGCCCAAGAGGAAATGAACCCAGTAAGGTCCATGAAAGCTATCTGCCCCAGCTTAGTCATGAACTGCAACCACAGTCGCCACCAAGACAAGACTCTCAAAACATCCCATAACTTAGAAATATAGCTGACCACACAACCAGCCTGAAGCAGGATTGTTGGGTAAGTCTTAAAGCATATGGTTCCACAGGCAACAAATCCAACATTTTTCTGAATGACAATCTTGGAACTCACAAGCAAAAGGGCAGCTCTTAAGCTAACGCATGGTGGGTCTTTAACAGGGTTATTATAAAGTCTATGCCAAGGACACATTTAAACAGAATTTCGAATCCAATCCAGTATTGACAGTAGCGCAATCTGCATATCATTACTGTATTGAGCAACAAATACCAGGGTGCTAATACCCACCCTGCATGTAAATTAGTGAAAGCACAAAGTGCTGAATGCAGAATGTAAGAATCTAAGCAACATAAAATAAATTCTTGAGACAAAGTTGAACTGCATCAGCTAATGCATCCAGTTTGTTCATCAATTTGATGAATATCCTTGGGCTGAAATTATTTACTTGAAGAAAAAGAAGCTGGATCAAGGGAGGACATAAGCATGCTGTGTCATCAAATTATAATCCACAAGTAAAAGCTAATATAACTCTTTGGCATACACACGCATTGCAGGAGTTTATGTTTCTCGTTAATAGGATTACTTCTTGCATCCTTGTGTTAATTTTATAGCTGGAGATGTTTCACAAAAGAATGGCACATGTCAATGTTTGCAGGAAAGAACTTGCCTTTCAATTGAATCAGCAACATACTCCAATGAATCACTCAGTGATGCCAGCAAAATTAATTTGTTATCATCACGAATTAAATTCTCCTGTAAAAGAGACACAGAAGAAATGTGGTGAAAACTAGTTTAATAGTAAGACTCCACATACTTCAAATTCTGTCTGGATATTGAGATCTGACAGCCTTTGATGAGAAAGAAATAGAAGGCTAAACACTGAAGAAGAAAATTAGACATTTAAGTAGAATCAAAAGTGAGTAACTTCAGACTGAAACAACATTTGTAATATAAAACAAAAACACAAGTAGCCGCCGTGTATATATACCTGCTTGATAGGCTGCAAACTCAAGAATAATTCACTTAGTTCTGATTCAACTTCAACAGTTCTAGCATCATTCACACCACCTCCATTGTCCAACTGACCATTTGGTAAAGATGCACTTGCCGGCTCAAGTCGCATCAATTTCTCAATATCATGCCTCCCAATAAGCATATAACTCTGCTTCTCAAGAACTGCCTGCGA